>JAMPIV010018431.1:0-18545 GCA_024509875.1 Oreohelix idahoensis | reverse complement strand
TTCTTCATCGTTGTCGTATCTATCTCTAAATATCTTCTTCATCGTTGTCGTATCTATCTCCACATATCTTCGTATTCGTTGTTGTATCTATAAATATTTTCTTAATCGTTGTCGTATTTATCTCCACATAACTTTGTAATCATTGTCGTATCTATCTCTAAACATCTTCTTAATCGTTGTCGTATTTATCTCTAAATATCTTTTTGATCGTTGTCGTATCTATCTCTAAATATCTTCGTCATCGTTGTTGTATTTATTTCTAAATATCTTCGTAATCTTTGTCGTATCTATCTCTAAATATCTTCTTAATCGTGGTCGTATCTATCTCTAAATATCTTCTTAATCGTTGTCGTATCTATCTCTAAATATCTTCTTAATCGTTGTCGTATATATCTCTAAATATCTTCTTTATCGTTGTCATATCTATCTCTAAATATCTTCGTAATCGTTGTCGTATCTATCTCTAAATATCTTCTTAATCGTTGTCGTATATATCTCTAAATATCTTCTTAATCGTTGTCATATCTATCTCTAAATATCTTCGTAATCGCTGTCGTATTCTATCTCTAAATATCTTATTCATCGTTGTCTTATCTATTTCTAAATTTCTTCTGAATCGTCGTCGTATCTATCTCTAAATATCTTCTTAATCGATGTCTTATCTATTTCTAAATTTCTTCTGAATCGTCGTCGTATCTATCTCTAAATATCTTCTTAATCGTTGTCGTATCTATCTCTAAATATCTTCTTAATCGTTGTCGTATCTATCTCTAAATATCTTCTTAATCGTTGTCGTATCTATCTCTAAATATCTTCTTAATCGTTGTCGTATCTATTTCTAAATATCTTCTTAATCGTTGTCGTATCTATCTCTAAATATCTTCTTAATCGTTGTCGTATCTATCTCTAAATATCTTCTTAATCGTTGTCGTATCTATTTCTAAATATCTTCTTAATCATTGTCGTATCTATCTCTAAATATCTTCTTAATCGTTGTCGTATCTATCTTTAAATATCTTCTTAATCGTTGTCGTATCTATCTCTAAATATCTTCTTAATCGTTGTCGTATCTATCTCTAAATATCTTCTTAATCGTTGTCGTATCTATCTCTAAATATCTTCTTAATCGTTGTCGTATCTATCTTTAAATATCTTCTTAATCGTTGTCGTATCTATCTCTAAATATCTTCTTAATCGTTGTCGTATCTATCTCTAAGTATCTTCTTAATCGTTGTCGTATTTATCTCTAAGTATCTTCTTAATCGTTGTCGTATCTATCTCTAAATATCTTCTTAATCGTTGTCGTATCTATCTCTAAATATCTTCTTAATCGTTGTCGTATCTATCTTTAAATATCTTCTTAATCGTTGTCGTATCTATCTCTAAATATCTCCTTAATCGTTGTCGTATCTATCTCTAAACATCTTCTTAATCGTTGTCGTATCTATCTCTAAATATCTTCTTAATCGTTGTCGTATTTATCTCTAAATATCTTTTTCACGGTTGTCGTATCTATCTCTAAATATCTTCCTCATCGTTGTCGTATCTATCTCTAAATATCTTCTTAATCAAAATAAGAACTGCCTTATAATGTTGTAACAAGGAGGACTGCCTTGTAATGTTGTAACAATGTGGACTGCCTTATAATGTAGTTACAAGGAGGATTCCCTTATAATGTTGTTATAACGAGGACTGCCTTATAATGTTGTAATAAGGAGGACTGCCTTATAATGTTGTAACAAGGAGGACTGGTTTATAATGTTGTAGCAAAGTTTCTGAATGTGTGTCCTTTACAACACTCGCGTTTCCCACCTCTTATTGCACTGGCCCATGTCTGGTTCTTCATCAGCTCCACATTGGCATTATCGTCATACTATTTATTTATGTTGATCCATGAGTGGGCTGAGACATGATTCAGAAATAGGAATAACATTTAATAGTACCTAGAACTCATAGCCCCAGCTTTAGAGTTAGGGTTAGGCGTTTGTTAAAGACCTATGCTTCCTGGGGAACTAAAGGGTCTTGATTGATTGATTGACTGATTTATTGATTGGTTATAAAAAGCCGATCTAATGAATATTATCAGAAAAAAAATAATTATCCTATTGCATTAAGATGATGAATAAATAAAAAAGGAATCAAGGGACCAGTAACTAGTAAAAAGAAAACAAATACATTTATTGATTTAAATAGCAGACGCTCGTTAGACATACGTCCCAGGTTCGATTCTTCGATGAGCCGACAACTTCTGTTACTTTGTTGTATATGTGTATGTGTCCGCTGTCCTTTCATAACGAGTGCCTTCTATTCGCCTATGGTTGTTAATTTATATGCATTAAGACATATTCTATTCAGTCTAGGAATCAGATAAACCACAATTCAGCATATTTTATCCCATATTCTTCAGGTGTTACATGTTGTACAGTTCACTAGAGCCAAAGCCCATAAAATAAAATATTATTGAATGCAACAGTATTACTATCTTATAGAAAATATTCTAGATCTGGCGTAACACGTACTTTACACACAACACTCACACATGTAGAAGTTATGTGTTAAATGTTAACAGTATAATCTTGGGACGGCTGTTTCAGTCAAGTTTAAAATAGTAGAGATCTCATTCTCCATTGGTCATAGATGAAAATGAAAATATTTGACAAGTTAAATTTACAGGGGGAAAAAATAAATAAATATATATAAATAAATAATCAAATAAATAAATAAATAAATATATATATATATATGAACACAGAAAATAGAAGAATACATACAAATGCCAAGGGATGGCAAAAGGAATGTATGTCACACTAGTATATCGCCACTAGATGAACTAATCACATTTTAATTCATCAAACTTCCATACGAAATTAAACAAAATATGTTTGTATAAAATGTCTTGGAAATGGCTTCCCATAACTTCACACAGGTATTCACTGATTTCATGTTGTACTTCTGCTGTGATCAAGTGGTAGAGCAGCTTGATGCCGTAGTGTCTTGGGACGACATTATGACAAATAAAAGTGGGACAATGACGTGGGGCATTTATAAAAAGGTTGGTTTGTCTTCCACGTAGACCTTCAGGCACAATGGAAATTTACTGTGTACGCTCCGCCGCAAGAGACCGTGTGTTAGCTGGCTGGAAACCACGTTCTGACATATAATGCTAATACGATCAACTTTCCTTCCGAGCGTCTTCTAGCCTTGATTTTTTTCCGGCCGAAGGCTACTTTAGGTCACTTGTAGACATCAGTATACTGAAGTGGCTAAACTTATATAGGTTCTATCTGTCTCACCAGTTTATGCTACTGAAGTATGTTTTTTCCCCCCATCAACTCTTGAATATTATTTCACCACTTGATGATAATCAGAACTAAGCAAGAGATTAATAAACTACAATTATGCCAAAACGTCACGTGATATCAGTAGTAGTAATTTTAACTGGCGACGACTCATCACAAGAGCTACTGTCACCATCAAATTCGTTTATACTGCTCGGCCTTTTAGAAAACATAGTTACTTCCCCTACATCGTCTGCAATCGTGTCTATTGACTCTAACTGTTCTAGTACATCTTCATTAACAACATCTCCATCGTGTCTCTTATCGTTATGGCTTTCTGCTGCAACAACTGACGTCAGAAGAGCGCTGGATGTTAGAACTACAAGCGAGTTATTCTTCTTTTCCTTTGATATGAAAGGTGGTGGGGAGTGTGTAGGTATTTCCCCACAATACACGCCACCATTGAGATCGTTGTACGAACACAAGTGGCCTCCGACGTTGGAAGCTGCGGAAGGGTCGTAAAAATTGCGACTAGTCTTGTTGCTGGTTGAGAAAGAAGTTGTCGATGTCTGCCTAATGTTTTTGTGCGGTTGCAGTAATACAATGTAGACTTTTGGAGCGAACAAGCAGAAGAGAGCGACAGTGGCGCTGATGTTGACACACATGCATAGTGACGTCACTTCAATCTGTGGGGGAGAGAGAGAGAAAAAATAAAGTGTGAGATATAATTTCTCAAGAAAATATACTGAAATACAGTACGATCACAATGTACGCCAGGGTTACATTCCAGAAAGACGCACATAATGTGAGATTCGCATAAATTGAGATCAATTTGTGCATAGAAAGTTCAGTAGGTAACAATTAAGGGAATGCTTCTGCAAAAAACATTACAGTAACAATTTATTTTAAAAAATAATAAAAAGAATGAGAAACAGAGATAAAACATAATAAAAATAAAATAAAAACATTAATAAATGCATTTTATTAGTGGTAGCGATTACATTCGCATTCCTCCCTCCCGGATCGCGTTATTTCGAATTCGCGTAAAATGACATCGTGTACATAGAGATATCACCGTATTTCGATATACGTAACGAAATCTTATTAGAACCTTATTTTGCCTCTAGGCAAGAAGACACCAAAGTACTTACGTTGGTAAGTTCCCTAAGTAAGTTTTGTTCATTCTGGAATTCACGACAGCAATATCAGCTACTTTCATTTACTGTTCTTATCATTTCAATGATTATTTTATGTACTTAACTTAATTCTCAGTTTTTTTCTCTTCTCTTGTTCGTGTGTTTGTCCCCGACGAAGACCTTGAGGTCGTAACGAAGGCAATTTCCTTTGCTCTTTGACCCAGTAAGACGCAGTAGGCTGCTTATTTTCGTTTACCCGCCGTCTAAGGCACACAAGATTATTAGTTGCATACAACCAGCAATAACATCATCAATGTATATGCGTTGATATATCATCATCAGTACTTCCGTTTTTGCTCGTTATTGAGCAGGGAGGAACAACTAGAGTTAGGCCTCTTGCAGAAATCCTGCATTAAAGCCCTGGTGTGCTCATGTAGCGGTGGTTTATATAACAATTTGTTTGACATGATGAGGTTTGCAGGTCCATGTATAACCTACTATTTACGCCATGTTTGATGAAGTGATCGTCGTATTCTTTCTTTGCCTAATCAGAAACGCTTGGTGGCTGCACGTGGCGAGTTAACAACATCTTATTTGTATAACGGCAGCATACGAGAGGTCACTAATGTTGAGTTCTTCTACTTCTTCGTCGTTGACTCTCGTACAACATCCTCTATTTTTCTCGTCATACAGTTTCTCACTTAAATGGGTTGGTGAAGGCAACACTGTCAATTCGATTCTCTTGTACAGCCGATATTTTTGGAGGACTTCATCTATTGTTCGTTTGTTTTCCCCACGTAGATACATTTCTGTCTATTCGATTTTTAATTTGTCAATCACATGGTATGTGAGTGAGCAGAGACCGTCCCTCATTAAAAATTATCACTTGGTATCTTCTAATTAAGAGGTAAATAGTGGTATACATCTGTTATATCTGCCTCTGGTTACCCTTCACCTGTTATATCTGCCTCTGATTACCCTACATCTGTTATATCCGTCTCTGGTTACCCTACATCTGTTACATCATCCTCTGGTTACCCTTCATCTGTTATATCTGCCTCTCGTTACCCAACATCTGTTATATCTGCCTCTGGTTACCCTACATCTGTTATATCTGCCTCTGGTTACCCTACATCTGTTATATCATCTTCTGGTTACCCTTCATCTGTTATATCTGCCTCTCGTTACCCAACATCTGTTATATCTGCCTCTGGTTACCCTACATCTGTTATATCTGCCTCTGGTTACCCTACATCTGTTATATCTGCCTCTGGTTACCCTTCATCTGTTATATCTGCCTCTCGTTACTCAAAATCTGTTATATCTGCCTCTGGTTACCCTACATCTGTTATATCTGCCTCTGGTTACCCTAATTCTGTTATATCTGGCTCTGGTTACCCAACGTCTGTTATATCTGCCTCTGGTTACCCAACATCTGTTATATCTGCCTCTGGTTACCCTACATCTGTTATATCTGCCTCTGGTTATCCTACATCTGTTATATCTGCCTCTGGTTACCCTACATTTGTTATATCTGCCTCTGGTTACCCTACATCTGTTATATCTGCCTCTGGTTACCCTACATCTGTTATATCTGCCTCTGGTTACCCTACATCTGTTATATTTATCTCTGGTTACCCTACATCTGTTATATCTATCTCTGGTTACCCTACATCTGTTATATCTATCTCTGGTTACCCTACATCTGTTATATCTATCTCTGGTTACCCTACATCTGTTATATCTATCTCTGGTTACCCTACATCTGTTATATCTATCTCTGGTTACCCTACATCTGTTATATCTATCTCTGGTTACCCTACATCACATCATTGATGAGCTCTTGCACTGGCAGCCACTATAGCATTTTGCTTTACATGGTGGGGTTGCCAGCCCTATGCACATCATTGCATTTGCTTCTTACGACATGCTTGGTAGGAGCATTTTCCCTATTCTTTCTTTGTTTCAGTAGAGACCCTGGAAGCAACATGGGGTTTTAACATTAATATATGGACCCACGAATGTACACGTAATAAGGTGAAAGGTAAAACATGTGTACTGAAATAATAACACTAACCTTGAAGTCATGATTTGCTCCAAAGTAAATGGGCACAAAAGCCAGCCAGACGATACATGTGCTGTACATAGTGAAGGCTATATACTTTGCTTCATTGAAGTTTTGTGGAATCTTGCGAGTCTTGAAGGCATACACCGTGCACAAGATGATCAGAAAGATGTTATAGAAGAGTGAGACAATCGTTGCTATTTGACTTGACCTGCATCTAAGTACCAGGGTGTCTTTCTCATGAATAACCAGCACTACATTGGGCTTCTCGAATCCCAGCCAGGTAAATGCCCCGGCGATCTGGAAGAATATCAGATGGGAATGTCAATTAAAAATGTGAAATAAGGACATGTCATAAGAACACTGACATTAACGCCAAAAGCAACACTATTCAAAAGCGGAAAACCAATCAAGATCACTAGGTCTTACTAGCTCTTCATTCATTCATTCATTCATTCAATCAATCATCCCACTTCTGACATCCAAAGAACCTGTGCCTTCAACAAATTAAAGCCAAGCCTTTCTGTCTTGTGCTGCCCGTTCAAAATGTTTCCACGTCTTCTTGTTCCCTTTAGTCATAAATCTAGATAGGTTTGAAAGATATTTATGGTCCCGCCTGAGTAGAGTGGATGGTGATAGTACGTGAGAAGTAAAGGTTTGAGAATAGATTTCACGAGTGAATAGTTTAAGGAGAAGATCTGTCTCTGGAATGAGTAGTTTCTCTAGTCCAGCCTATCTATACGACTATAATTTAGTATAAGACAATCTTGCCCTTCATATATCTGTAAATATACGTTTAACTACACACACACACACAGTTATGTGACAACCAGACACACAAACGTGAAAAATTAGGGTAAATTGGGTATGGGTCAGACCAACACACAAAGTTAAGTTCTTTTGTTGTTTATTATCATTAAAACTTTACAACATCGAATATCTAAAGAAAGATCAAATAAAATCAGAATTTCATATCATATAAAAATAACAGAGTACATATGCCCTCCCCTTATTGAGAAAGAAGGAACCCAACAAGTTAATAACCCCAAAGGTTAGCACTATGTTATAGCATAGACAGTAAAGAAAAGAACAAAGTTCCTATTAAAGCTATCAAATAAAATAAACAAGATTTAAGCAGACTCCAGATAATACAATTTTCCTGTAACAAAGAAAATATTCACTCTCTCTGACTTACGTGGCCACTCAATCACGCTTACCCTACTCTTGGTGAAGAAATCTCTTGGACATACAATGTCTAAATATATATATATATATAATTCCAGTGTTTTTATCTTCCAAATTGGGCCCCAGTCTCTCCTTCTAATAATTAAATTTTTGTAAGGGGAAACGCCTAATTTGGTGGTCGATTCCTGGCTAGACAAATGTAACTAGGGACGAAACACTTGTCGAATGGGGGAACTGCTTCTGATGATCAGATTGCCTCCTGTTGTATCGCTCTGTAAAGAGTTTCCTATCATGTAGCAAAACCGAGATCTGGTGTTCACAGTACTAAAGAAACATATGGTTGCTAAAACTGTTAATTATTGTTAATTGATGATGATCGTAAATCCTATCGGCTGGCTCTATGGTGAGTGCCGATTTTGAAACAGCGTAGCTTGCTGGATAAATCCACTTGGATACGACTGTCAAAAGTCAGATAGTAATGGTATTTGTTTTACCCCACAGTGGGCTGATAAAATTGAATGAATATCTGGGTATCTGTAAGTCCAGTTAAATTTGCTATTTAAATGTTTATGTGTTTCTTTGGCCAATCCTGTTCACAAATGAACTTGGGGATGTGTAAGCCAAGAAGAAGACCACATTAATCCAATCAGTAAATGAAGAAAAGGACCAAAATAGAGCGCTAGTCGCCGTTCGATCAGGTCTGCGAGAAATAGAGAACATTTATAAAAAAATTCTACTAATATAGATAGCTACATATATGTACACGGAAGGGGACAAGACGATCTCTTATCCTCTCCGTCAGTCCTGATTAAAATTAAAAGACACACGGTGCCTTTAGCCTATTCCTATCCGGTCAGCTTTCGCTATCGCGATGTATCTAGTTCGGGTGAAAGTATGTGCCCTCCCCGCCACTTTGCGCGCGCGTTAACGATCAGCGTACAATGTCTATTATTATTTAATTATCCCTACGCGCACTTAACAAATATCGCCTGTCATTAATAGCTATTAGATTGTCGGCGTCTGCTTGTTTAGTTCTATGATATTAAACACTAGTCACATATAATTACACAAAATGAAATATAACGTGAATTCTATGGTCCACTATCAGTCGCGCCTATCATATTAATTCAGTCAGCTAAATCGTACCTTCTGGTGTGATAACGCGGGTGATGGAATTACATTAAAAAGAACAACTGGCAAGAAATATCTACGCGTTTTTTTATTTCACTAGTTTTAACGCTAGGAAATCACAGTGAACTATAATAGTAAAACTTAACACATTTTGACATTTAAGCACAAAATTCTATTACCAGAAAATCCGAATGAAATCCCCAGGAAGGCTATTAACACACCTTCCACAATGGTTCTAGACGACGTGTTTAGACTATCCACAATTCTGAGCAACAACTGATAACTGGTTTGGGGAGCCACAGTTTACATACATTATTGTCTCTGATCTATAGATGACGTTACTTTTCACATTATACAGTAGTGCAAAGCAGAAAATGAGGAAACTACGTTTTCCCAGATAAAAGGTTTTACGGTCGCTCTGTCTAATCGACAACAGAGACTTGGAACCGTGTAACGGGTTTCCTTCCGAGATTTTCCCCGTTTCTGGAGATCAAAGATTTGTCTCCCCCTGTATGTACGAATATCAAAGGGTCCCTTGGGAAAATATTTCTGCCCGAGCGTCTACTTCAAAGAGGTCCGGTGTTTCCACGTGCGTCTGTCTGATTTCTTGATGATTGACAGATCAGCTCGCGTGAGAAACTCATGTAAACAAACCAGGTTTGCTCCCTGTTATGACTGGCAGGTCGCGGAAGTTCGTAAACAACTTAGTTTGTTTACGTCTCAGTGAAAACAGGCGTGGATTAAAAATGAGTAAACACAGGCTGTAAGTTGCATGGCTTTGGTAGCGAATCATAGACGCTGCGAGGTCACGAAAAACTGTCAGACACTGTAGGCTACATTTCCATTATACGTTACAGTACGTCCGGGCTTGAAGATGTGAAACCCTTTCATATCTCATTTATGGAAATAGAGCTACTGTCATCCGTAGGTAACGAGTGATTGCTATCCTCAATTGCATCATCCTCCTCAATGCTCCAATTTCGACTCATAAAATCCGCTCCAACATTCTCCTTCACTGGTATGTATTGTACTGTGAACGAGTACACGCTTAACAATAGAGCCCAACGCATAATCTTTGCTTTAAAATCCTTATTGGCTCCTAGGAATGCTAATGGAGCATGATCAGTTTGTATTGTGAATGGAACGTATAAATATTCGTGGTGTCTCCTGATTCCGTTCACGAGTGCCAAACATTCTCTCTCCACGGTCGAATAATTCCTTTCTGCTGTATTCAGTTTGCGGCTGCCGTATGCAACTGGAAATAACGTGTTAGGATGTTGGTCGTCTGCCTGAAGCAGCGTTGATCCGATTCCCTGTCCACTGGCGTCTACACGCAAGACGAAAGGTTTCTTAAGGTCGGGTAGCCTTAGAATGGGGTATTTAGACAGCTGTTCCTTCAGAGTGACGTAAGCGCTTTCAAACTCTGCGGTCCAAACTACCTTATCGGGTTTTTCCCTTTCTTGTGAGGTCAGTGAGAGACCAGTGAGGTCAGTAAGACCATTGACGTTTTTGATAAACTTTTGGTAATACGCACAAAGTGAGAGGAAAGAACGCGTCTCTCTTTGTTTTTGGCCTCTTTGCTGAAGGTATCTTCTCGATGTTTTTCGGAACTGGCCACATACAACCTTGAGAAATGGTATGCCCTAGGAAGTCAAGCTTTTCAAAGCCGATTAAACATTTGCTAGGTCGGGCGGTCAAGCCAGCTTCCTTTAGTCTCCTGGAGAGCATAGCGACCAAAGCAAGATGTTCTTCGTAGTTATCCGTTGCAATAAGTATGTCGTCCATGAAATTGTGAATGTTTGGACTTTGCAAGTGTTCTAAAAGCTTTCTTATCATCCTGGTGAAGAGTTCTGGTGCGTTGTGCAACCCAAAAGGCATAACATTGAAAGTATAATGTCCTTCACTGGTGCTAAAGGCTAACATCGGTTCAATTTCCTCCTTGACTGGTATTTGGTAATAACATTTACTCAGGTCAATTTTGGAGAAAATTTTAGCCTTGCTAAGTTTGGTGAACAGTTCGGAGGCTCTTTGGAGTGGTTAAGGTGGGAATTCAGTGACCGTGTTGAGTAGACAATAGTCAATACACAGCCGAACGTCCTTATTGAGTTTCTGCAACAGTATGACGCTTGAGCTATAGGGAGATGTAGACTCGCTAATAATCCCAGCTTGACGTAGCTTGTCTATCTCTCAACGTAACGTGTTTGCTTTCGCATACGGAATCGGGTAAACTCTGGTTCGCACAGGTGTCTCGTTTGTCAGCTTCATATCAAACTCTACGAGATGCGTACGACCGGATATGTCCGTTAAGACTGCCGAGTACTGTTTCAGTAACGCCTTAGTTTCTGTCTGTTGTGCTTCTGAGAGAGTGTCGCCGAATTTAACATCTTTCATGTTTCATGTGATTAACTTGTAGAACTGATTCAATACCGTTTTATTGGTTTATATAATTATATTTCTTACCAGTTTTACAGCAGCATATATGTCGTGAGAAATTCTAATCCACATATATAAATTAAAAAGTAAATGAAAAGCCTAACAAATAACTTCAATAAAAGGAAAGAAGAATGGTAAAGAACAGTGCTGTCACAATGACTGTACTCGAAATCCCCCTTGTTTTCTACTTCGTCTGCAAATTGTAACGTTTCACGTTGATAGTAAAAGCCTACTGCATCACTACACGCTTTCTTCAATAAAACGTGTACTGCCTTTCTAAGAAAAACCTTGAGATACGCAAGCTGACCTATATTTAATATTCCATTCATGTCATTTTATACACTACGTTACCATACACGAAAAGACAGATGAACTTAGGATAGAAAGAAGGGAGGGCTGAAAGCCGGGACGCATACAACACTAAACACGCGTCTCGCTATACAATTACTACCATCACGCGTGTAAGGCCACAAGCACTAGCTTTTTTCAAATCGACAGTGATAAAAAACACTACCCATACGAGAGTTAGGTTTTAAAAACTTACAAAACGCTTATTAGGAAACATGACATTCTACTGTTTTATGTCTAAAATCCTGACATTAGTATGACAGTACAGCAGACACCATAAAGTTTGGAAGTGAGGAGGTGGCAACAGCACGACTATCCTAGAAGAAAATGCATATTTTGAACGCAGCCCCTTAGCCCCATTAAATTTATATATTTGGGTTCCTTAGGACTTGCTGACAAAGAATATGTTAAACGTTACGCAAATAGTCTAGGAATTAACAAATTATAGCCAAAAGAAATAGTGAGGGTGTCAGACAACACCAGAATCAGAATCGCTCAGTGGCAGATTTGGACACCACCATTGTACGGGAAATGGGTCTCCATGTTAAATCCGATTTGATTGGAGCGCAATAAATGTAAGGCTAAACACGATTAGTCGGGCTATAAATACTATCTTTTGTTGTTAGGGGAGACGGAAGGAAGGGTACTTTTTGTGAAAAGCTGTGTAAACATGGCACGATTGGTTAGACCCGCCAATATAGGCAATTAGGAGCGTCAGGTCACCACCACATTTTCAAAAAAACTTACTAAAGAACCAGTGCGTTGAGCGCCAGTGCATATTTTTCTAAATAAAAGCCTGGGACATCGGCAGATCGAAATTGTGCTATATTCATTGCCAGTCAACGTAACTGTATATTATTCCATGAATTGTGGTAAGCTTGATATATTCAATATCTTTTTAATGAAAATTGAATGTAAATTGATAATTTATGTCTGTATATGTGTGTGGTTCAGTAGCGAACATGAGACAAGCCTATATAGTGCTCCAACCTGAACAGAAGGTGTCGGAGGAAAGTAAAACTACATGGAATTGCCAAACAGTACACTGACACCTATCTTATTGACTAGAAAGAAATAATGCTGGAATTGCAGAGGCGTAGTAACCATTAGGGAGGAGTATACTGGTGTCAATTGTTTCAGATGAAGATAGCAATTGGCCTACCGCTCTGAACTCAGTGTTTGTTATGTATTGTGTTCAGTCTGGACATAGATTATAGATTAGTTTTGAAATAGGAGGTACAACCTTCTTGTTTCAGGGACTGTGGTCCTAAAGTTATTGAGCAGCACCTGGTCTGAGCTTTGCTGAAACTGGAGGCTGACAGCATACTCCTGGGTCCAGATAGCGACTAGTGAGGTGTCTCCAGAACACAGGGGAGCAATCGAGCAGAGGATTCTTTTCCTGCCGCCATCACGAAAGTTAAGCCTCTGTGGCCAGTGGAGCTCAACATTATGTGTCCCCTCAAAAATTGACATTTTAATAAAAAAGAGGGACAATACCTTGTTTAAATTGACAGGAACTGTGAACTTTTTCCCCATACTATTTCCCAGATAAACAAACACTTGAAGTCATGATGACAAATAACAACATAGCTTGAAAAACAAAACCAGTATTACCTCATAGTACTACTACACACTGACACACATAGGATAATATTAATAAAATATGTCACTACAATGTTCATATTTATAAATTCTGTACATATAAATTGTGATTACAATTGATTGTGATTCCTGGTTCACTTTGTAGTTGAATCAGGATATATAATAGTGAAAGTAATTAATACATATATATTTGAAAATTTACCAGTGACTCATTTAAGATAGTCTTATAGAGTGTTACATGTGTGTGAGTGTCACAGTGTTGTCAAGTGTGGTGGAATAAATTAAATTGTTTATCTGTCTGTTGTTGTTGTGACTTACACTTCATCATTTACATAACCCTAGACATGTAACGTAGTCATCACAATATTCCAGAATAATTCTGACTGAGGTATAATGTGGTAGCAAGTAAGGTTATCTGTAAAACTCTACACCTATTAGATACAGATACCTTCACAGCTGATCCCAGTCAGTACACTAAGTCCCCTATAAATATTTATATCATCCCACTTTACCACATATATTGGGGTCTCGCTCTCTGGATATTGAACTTTCTCCTGTTATAGATATTGGGAATAATAGAAATTAAAAAGGTATCCTTGGGTGAAAATAAATAACGTTGAGCTCTCAGTGCCTGTGGTGTCTTTGGATAAGTAATATCAGATTATATTGTTTAGTTAGACATTATATAAATTTACTTGTTAGAAAATGGCGGACCTGGCCAAATTTCGATCTGCTGCTGTACAGACTGCGAAAGAGTTAGGAATGGACGGGCAAATTATGATTGCTTATGTCACTGCTGAATGTGACAAATATATTGAACGGGAAGAACGAAGATTAGAAAAAGAGGCTGAAAGAAAATTAGAGGCTGAAAAAGAGATTAAGAGGTTGCAGATTGAGGCTGAGGCTAAGAGGTTGCAGATTGAGGCTGAGGCTAAGAGGTTGCAGATTGAGGCTGAGGCTAAGCGGTTGCAGATTGAGGCTGACAAAGAGGCTAAAGCATTGGAGGCGGATCGTGAGGCGGAAATAAAGAGGCTCCAGTTGGAAGAGAAAAAGGCTGAAAGGGAAGCAGAAGAAAGAAGATTAGCTGCAGAAAGGGAAGACAAGCGATTAGCTGCAGAGAGGGAAGCAGAAAAGGAGGAGAAGAGATTACAAAGGGAACATGAGTTACGACTAAGGGAGTTTGAGTTTCAAGGCCATGCTCCTGAAAATGGTGCCAGTCCCTTTACCTCTGATGCCACTGCTAGTCAGGGAGCCTCAACCTCAGCTATGAATTTTCATTTAGATCATTTTGTTGAGAAAGACGATGATATTGAGTGCTATCTAAATAGATATGAACTATTAGCTACCACATATGGGTTAGAGAGAGAAAGGTGGAGCTTAAAGTTATCTCAAGGTCTTCGTGGAGCAGCTTATGAAGTTATTGCCAAAATGAACAGAGGTGATCAGGAAAATTATGACATACTAAAGCAGGCTCTTTTGTTAAGATATGAAAAGAACGCAGAATTTTATAGGAAAAAATTTAGGAATGCTAAACTACTGTCAGGTGAAACCTATCACCAGTTCTCTGCACGGTTAGAGACATACTTGGAGAAATGGACTTCTCTGGGGAAAACCCAAGATCTTAAGGAAATGGTCCTTATAGAACAATTAAGAGAGTCCATGGCTCCAGACCTGAGAAAGTTTCTCATGGAACAAGGTGCAGAGAGGCTGGGTGAGTTGCTAAATGTTGCAGAAAGGTATCAAGCGGCTCAGGCAGAAGTATCAGGTAATAAAAAGAAACAGGTGGATAATTTTAGGGCACCACAGAACTTTAATAAATTTGATCCTAGAGATCAAAACAAAGGTAAGCACCAATTTGATAGGCCTCGGTATGACAATAAAAATAAAACCCCACAATTCGATGAAAGGAAATATGATGAAAGAAAATCTTTCAACCAAGGAAAAAGATGGTGTAAAAATTGTAAGATGAACAATCATGACACTGACCGTTGCAGAAGGAACCCTATAGTTATGGCCACCCTTCAGGTCAGGTCGACCTCAAGAAAGGAGGAGGATATTATGTTAGATACCACTCCAGAAGAGATGAGGAAGGCACAGGCTGGGGATAAGACCCTCAAGCCTTGTTTCAGGAAATTGTCAACTTGTCACAACTCCAGGCAAGGGAGATTTTTACATGAAAAACAAGTTGATGTATAGGAAGACTGGAGCTAGATCCAAAGGTCACGGACAGCTGGTTCTTCCTAAAAGATATAGGGCAGAGTTAATAAGGAGCCTACATGTGAAACCAGATGGGGACCATGAAAAAATAGGTACCATCATCCAAAAGGTGGCTCACAATTATTATTGGCCCAAGGCAAGATGGGACATTGAGAATTTTGTAGAAAGGTGTAGCATAGCACATGAGGGAACACCCACAAGTGGGAACATTGATCAGGACCTGGACACGCCAAGGGGCAAAATTAGGCCTGATAATAAAAAGAAATATAAATTTGATAAAGTGGACCAAATGGAATGGAAAGCCCCTTTTCACGGACAAGCTTCAATTAACTGTTTTACAATGGCCACTATGCGGAGAGTGCAAAAAGATGTCTTACCCCAGGATAAGCCGAAAATCCCTCAATCGGACTTAAACAAACTGGAGGAAGAAGATGTAGAGAGGAAATCTCTCATCAAGAATCCTAAGTGGGGAGACAGCCCCAAGAGAAAAATTGGTAGCGGTCGTTTTGTGCATGATAATTCTGGGAAGAAAAATCATCACTATAGCGCTTCTAGTGGAAGAGACCATACCGGTGCATGGACAAATAGGTCCACACAATTAAAGGTCCATATGTAACGCTGTTAAGAACGTGGACTGATGAAAAGGCAGAGGAAAATATTACATCCTCATACCAATATGTGAATGAGCTGACCACTCGTTTAAAAACTGGCTGGAAACTTGCCAATGAAAATTTGAAACAAGCCAGGAAGAAACATGCTGCCTATTATAACAGGAAAGCTAAAGACAGAGATTTGGCTGTGGGAGAGAAGGTACTGCTTCTTCTGCCCGGTAGTCAGAATAAGTTACAAATTGGATGGCAAGGTCCATATACAGTTCTAGAGAAGGTGTCTAGAACCAATTATAAGATAGATAAGAAGGGGAAAGAAAAAATCTATCATGTGAACCTCCTGAAGAAATATTTGGAAAGAGAACATCAGGAAGAGACACACTTGTTGACCTTGTCCATTGCCATGGAGATGAAAAAGGAACCACTTTCATCATTTGAATATCCATTACACTCCTGTGAGACAGCGGCACAGGTGAAAATCAGTACACATTTAACGAAAACTCAGAAAGAGAGAGTGCAACAGGTTCTAGATAATCATACAGAGGTGTTAACAGACCGACCAGGGCATACAAACCTATTGGAATATGATATGAAACTGATGACCCCACACCTGTCTGTATGAAACCCTATTCGATTCCTTTTGCTAAGGAGAAAGCTTTGAAGGAAGAGATAGACTATTTGTTGAAGGAAGGAATTATTTCACACAGTGAATCTTCGTATAGTTCCAGTGTTGTACTTTTAAGGAAACCCTCTGGAGAACATAGACTCTGTATAGATTACAGGAGACTGAATGCTATTACAGAAGGACAGGTGGATCCATTGCCGGATACAAATCAGTTGTTTGCCAGGCTAAATAAAGCTAAATATTTCTCAAAGGTGGACCTGAGTAAAGGATACTATCAGATTCCAGTAAAGCCTGAGGTTAGACCATACCTAGCTTTTAGTACCTCAGAAGGACACTATGAGTTTAATAGATTGCCATTTGGATTGAAGAATGCGCCTAGTGTCTTCTCTAGAATGATGAGAAAATTATTGGACCCTCTGAATAATCCATGTATCACAAATTTCATGGATGATATCCTTATAGCAACAGAAACATTTGAGGAACACATTGACTCTCTGAACATGCTGTTTAATCGACTTAGGGAAGCGAATTTAACAGCCCGACCAACTAAATGTTGTGTTGGATGTAAAGAATTAGAGTTCCTGGGACACACAGTTTATCAGGGAAACATGACCCCTGACCCAAAGAATTTAGAGAAACTAAGGAAAGCCCCGAGACCACAAACCAAGAAAGACGTGAGATCCTTTGTCTCATTATGTGGTTTCTACCAAAAGTATATCAAAAACTTTAATTCCATATGTGCACCGTTAACTGATTTGACACGTAAGGGAAATCCAGATCGAATTACATGGACACCACAATGTGAAATGGCTTACCAAGAATTGAAGGAAAAGCTTACAAGTAAACCTATTTTGAAATTACCTGACTTAAGTCAAGAATTCATAGTAAGGACGGATGCCAGTAATATTGGGTTAGGTGCAACTCTGCTACAGAAATCAGATGCATTGGATGGGGAATTAAGCCCAGTGGCATATGCTAGCAGAAAGTTGAATAAAGCTGAAACCAATTACTCAACTAGCGAAAAAGAATGTCTTGCAGTAATATGGGCGATAAAGAAATTCAATATTTATCTGTATGGGAAGGCATTTAAGTTGCAAACGGATCACAAATCTTTGTCGTTTCTAGCGCAGACTAGACATGAAAATTCTAGATTACTCCGTTGGTCATTATTGATGCAGCCAATTGAGTTTAGCATAGAGTATATAAGTGGAAAAACAAATCTGGGAGCGGATTTTTTAAGCCGCCATCCGTGTGATGAGAATCACCCTAAACTCCAGGAAAAATAATAAATTTCTCTATGTGTATATAGAATTATAGACTGACATATAACGTCTGTTTTAAGTGGGGAGGATTTGTCGTGAGAAATTCTAATCCACATATATAAATTAAAAAGTAAATGAAAAGCCTAACAAATAACATGTAAAAGAACAGTGCTGTCACAATGACTTTACTCGAGATACCCCTTGTTTTCTACTTCGTCTGCAAATTGTAACGTTTCACGTTGATAGTAAAAGCCTACTGCATTTCACTACACGCTTTTCTTCAATAAAAAGTTGTACTGCCTTTCTATAGAAAAAGTTGAGATACGCAAGCAGACTATATTTAATATTCCATTCATGTCATTTTATACACTACGTTATTTTTTTTTTTTTTTTTTTTTTTTCCATTACACGAAAATGACAGATGACTTAGGATATAAAGACGGGAGGCTGAAAGCCGGGAAGCATACAACACTAAACACGCGGCTCGCTATACAATTACTACCTAACCCGCGTGTAAGGCCACAAGCACTAGCTTTTTTCAAATCGACAGTGATAAACAAACACTACCCTAGAGAGTTGGTTTAAAAACTTACAAAACTCTAATTAGGAATACATGACATTCTACTGTTTTATGTTAAATTCCTGTCATTAGTAG
>JAMPIV010018430.1:0-207806 GCA_024509875.1 Oreohelix idahoensis | reverse complement strand
GACCTTGTTGCAAGTGGAAGTGGTCTGTTGCAAGGCGTGGTTTGGTTAGCTCTGAATAATGTTCCATGTGATATTAATAAAACAGTTATAAATGTCTGGCCATTGTTTTATCTTCTTGATATTCTTGAGTGATCGTGTATCGTGCCTTCTATGTAAGATTACGCGAATGCAGGGGTGGAAGATTCTGAACAATAATTGAATGACTTGGAATACGATTGATGTGACAAGTCGGTTCCATTGAGTCCACCAACATTTAATACAGTTTACACGTCAAGACGATTCATGCATGTTGATCACAAAGGTACATATTATAACTTGAAAATATATGGCATAGATATGTAGATATCCTATCAGTCCTTGTCCAATAATCAAATTACTGTATGCAGATTGTCATAGCTGTATGCACGCGCGGTTGGGGTTTCCAACGGCCGACAGTGAGTCTATGAGTCTGGCAAAATCAAATACTATGGACTGTAATTCATCCTTCCTTAATTTTCACTTCGTACTGACCTTTAATCATTTCAAATCTTCGTAATAGCAATGGACTGACCCATGTCCGTACTTGCATAAAATATATCTGTATGGCAATACCATGCCCAACATTGGAAGGAGAGTCAGACGCGTCTTAACAGCTTGACGGTCAATGTGAAAAGGGTAGCGTTTCTTAGTTACCGACTGTGTCCTAAACAACGCTATACACGTCATAATCGATCGTGTATGAAGCGTTCATCAATTGAAACATCTATCGCAATATATTAAATGTCTTAACCTTTACAATTGCACGTCTGGTAACCTTTAGCAGACGGCGTTAATATCATCTACCGTAACAATTCCCTGTACACCGGGGAAAAAAAAATCGATAGATTTTTTTTCAATATCTATCCGACTTAACAATTTTTCAAAAAAATTTAACACAATTGTGACATATGGCCGACGATGTTCTGAGTAGAACCGTGTTGCGGTCGTGTCAACTAACTATTTGTCATAGTCATCTAATCATAAATCACATTATATATCAATATTATACATATTATTATATCAACTAAATAAATGTCCAATGTTAATAGTGAATGATAAAATTAAATTAAAGTAAGGTCTGTCGTATTAGTATGTCATATAGGAATTAATTTGACTAATTAAAATTAAATTAATTAATTAAACTAAGAGTTAAATTATTAAGGTTCTAATGTAATGCGATGTTATGAGAGAAGAAAAGACAAATAAGTGAGAAGAAATAGAAAGAAATTCGAATATAAGTTTTAACTTAATTGTGTGTGTTAAGTGTTAGTGAATAATAACTATCTAATTTAACTAACTAAATAATGTATAGGTACATTAAAAAAAATTATTAATCTAATACTTGTGTGAGATTTATTTTCTCTTTTCATAATTTCTTCTTTTTATATTTCGTTCTCTTTTTTTGTTCTTTCATTTATTTTTTTCTCACATTTCATTTTATTGATAATAATTCAATTAAGAAGTTAAGTTAACTAATTAATTAGTATAGGATATGATGATCCATCCGTAGTCTTGATCCTGATGAATTCTTTTAGGCAAAAGTGTTCAAATGTCCACGTCGGAAAGAAATGTCATTTATAACTGCATCGAAGAATTAAGAGTCCATAGGATAATAAGTTCGACTTGTCGTCAGATATTGTTCCATGATTGTTCAACGAATGTTCATATATTGTGTATGGACGTTAGACGAAGTTTCAATGTCAATATGTATACCTTGATTGTCTTTAGTTCAATTCTGTGATGCATATAGTGTTTATAAAGTTTGAATTGAAGGCAAGGTTAGTTCCTTTATAGTTGATACTTCGTTCAATCCAATGTAGTTCTGATTGATGTAGTTTAAGAGTGTCAATGTTGATTATTCGTCGTCAATAGGATTACGTGACAACGCATCTGCCACACAATTTTCAGTGCCAGGTATGTGTTCAATGGAGAACTCGAATGGCTGTAGGATGATTGAATATCTGGCAAGTTTTTGGCTTTTGTGGTTGGATCGACGCAAGGATGCGACCGCACGTTGGTCCGTCTGTATGGTAAAGGGGGCACCGAGTAAGAATTTCTCAAGCTTCGTTATTGCCCAGATCACAGACAAAAGTTCCTTGTCGACTGTGGAATACTTTGTTTCAGCCGGCTTCAGCTTTCTTGATATATATAAGGTGGGGTGTAGAATGCCATCATGGTTCTGGAGCAGGCATGCACCAATGCCGTAGTTACTAGCATCTGTTCGTAAGAAAAATCTTTTGGAAGCATCGGGAAGTCTTAAAATTGGTTCATGTGAGAACAAATTTATAATTTTGTTGAAAGTTTCATTGCATGTACCAGTCCATGTCACCTTCACCGGCATATCTTTTTTTAACAATGAAGACAATACAGCCGTGATGGATGACAAGTTTGGTATGAATCTACTGTAATATTGAACAAGTCCTAACAAACTCCTGACCTGTTTCTTCGTCTGAGGAACTGCTATGTTTAGAATTTTTGAGACTGTACTAGGTAACGTTCGGATATATCCCGATCCAATGATATGTCCCAAAAAGGTTATCTCATTACACGCGATTTGCACCTTTGTAGGTTTAGCAGTTAGATGATAATTCCTTAGAGTGTCAAAAACATATCTAAGTCCCGAAACATGTTCCTCAAACGACGAACTAAACAAGCATATGTCGTCAATATATGTAATAACGTCTGGTCTACCTGATAAAATTTGTCGCATCAGGCGAATGAAGGTAGCTGGCGCATTAACAAGCCCAAAAGGCATCACATTCCACTGGTATAGACCTTGTGGCGTGGAAAATGCGGTGTAGTACTTAGCCTTTTCGGTCAGTGGTATCTGCCAATAACCTTTTGTTAAGTCTATCTTACTAAATATAGTTGCGTTAGATAGACGTGGCAGTAAGTCGTCAATGAGTGGATGTGGTTCGCTGTCAACTATAGTCTTAGCATTTAATTTTCTATAATCAACACATAGTCTAATGTTATTGTCCTTCTTCCGGACAATCACTAATGGAGAAGAGAATGGCGAATTACTAGTCTCAATGATTCCGAGAGACAACATCTGTTCAAGTTCCTTAGTAGTTTTAGCAAGGAAATGTAAAGGAACAGAATAGGGATGTACACGAATAGGTGTATCGTCATTGAGAGTAATGTCATGACTGATAGCCGATGTGCGACCCGGAACGTCGGTCAACACATCTGGATAAGATTGTAATAAATTAGCAATCTGTAGACGCTGTTGCGGTGTAACCGTTGAAGAGATGGTTACATCCCGCCAAGATTCAGTAGGTTGAACTACTGGTACAGGTAACGGTAACTGTACCTCAGGAAAAGAAGATTCTTCTTCCTGGATGACAGATAAGTTAGTATAATGACAAGTGGATACTGTGTTGTCATCTAGTTCATGAAAAATTGACTGTAAGTGTTCAGGACGTGTATGAAATTGCTTGAGCATGTTAATATGAAATATCTTTTTGTGTCCCTTGATATCTAAGACGTATAAGAATAAATGACCAATAAGGAAAGGAAATGATGACTGACTAGAGCTGAGTCATCAAGAAATAAGACAAAAGGGTGAGCGTACACCATTATCTGCGTGGTGCAGAATCATGTACTAATTGTAACTTAAGATAACGGTGATGAAAATAAACACCATTATCACGCTCGATTACCCAACGAGCGTCTCGATTGTTACGAAATGTAACCATCGCCTGTCTATTCTGCCCATTGCATGATGGCAGAAGACGAACAAACTTAACGTTTGCTGTATAATCAAAAAAATTTCTAAGTGCCTGCCAGGTAGTATCCTGCGGCAGATTTCGCACTAACACTGTGCGAGAATACGCACTTTTCCCAATATATGTAGTATCATTGTCACGAAATAGTGGACAATGATGATATGTATTCTTTATCAAAGAATTAGCCTTCCCTTTCAACACCGACATTGTCTTTCTGTTAGATGTCGTATCATCCTGACTGGACTGAGGATGATACCTATCATCACGAAAGGTATTAAGTTTCCTACATGTCGTAGACGTGTCCTTGCTGGGCAAAGTAAAAACTTTTTCATCATAATTATTTGTGTTAACTTTATGTTTCCTTTTAAGTCCAGCATTATTATTTAACCTATTATTCTTCTTCATAATGTTTTTGTCAATGTTGACAACGTCAACAGTTTTATTAGGATCAGTTATATCCTTAGTATGTTGTCCAATAGATCTATCATCTTCATCAATTTCCAAGATAGTACTGAGAGTGAAGTTGGAAACTGCTGTGCCACATGTATTCATGTTGTTGGCACGAAGTGTAGCCATATCAACAACAGCGTTAGCGTTGCTAAAAGAACGCAAATTCTTTTTTTTCCCAATCATTAATTTCCTGTGGGGTACAATCCTTACTACCATGGATGCGTCCCAACATCAGATCTGCAATTGGATTCTGAAGCATGCATACTTTTACGTTTCCTGTGAAAAAAGGAGTGTTAACATGAATAATAGCTGTGGGGTAAAACTCTATTGTTCCACCAAACGTCATGCAACGGACATATTCCCCCGTTGCACAGCTGGGATGTACCAGCGACTGTCGTACACCAATCGTTGTGGATCCCGAATCCCTCAACACTGAGACGACGGATCCATTAACTAATCCCCTGTTAAAAATTAGTAGGCCTGTTCCATCGTTGACTGCAAGACCTACCTGTGGTATAATATGTCCGCAGTTAAGCACTGTTTCTTTCGCCTTCTGAAAAATAAGATTGCATTGCTGGCAACTATTTGCCACATTATAATTAATAGCAAAACATGCAGCAGAAGACTGTGTTGTATTATTGTCAAGTGGGACCTGAGCTATAGGGGTAGTATTATTTGTAACTGCCGCCCCTGTATTATGGTTGTAATGAGATGATCCCCGAGAATGAGATCGATTCCGAGTATAATTGTTAGAATTATCTCGTCGCCCTCGATAGTAACTATTATCTCGATGTCTCGAGCCATGATTATTACCATTCCAGTTACTATTATTATTGGGAGTATGTGATCGATTATAATGAGTGTTATGTTGACCATTGTGGTAGTTTGTTTGAGGTGAATAATTTCTATCTCGTGATCTACCTCTGTTGAACTCATTTTTATTGTTGAAATCATTATTATGTCCCTTCTGAAAGTTAACATTGTGATTTCTTTGGAACCTGCTTCTGTCTACACTGTGATGTCTTTGTTTGTTATTGTGATTGTAGGCCATATTAGACGCCACAGGTAGAGGTTCTCTTAATGAGGAGTTAGAAATGGTTGCATTCGGATGTGCCGAACAGTAGTTTAAAGAAATTTTTTCTAACTCATCCATAGTACCTGGTTTACGCTCCTGCAAATATGCAAAAAATGGCTGGCTAACCGAAGATAATACCTTATCTCGTAGTAGTAAATCAACTAATTTGTCGTATGATTTGTTGACTTCTGCCAGTTCAACCCATCTATTAAATGTATTGCGTATATTCGCAATGAATCCAGCAAAATCCCTTGGAGATTCAGGTAAAATTCCCTTAAATTTCAACCTACAGTGTTCCTCGTCCAGGTGAAATCTTCGTAGAAGCAAGGACTTAATAGCACCGTAGTTATTAGCTATTGATGGGTCAGCATTTTGAGAAGCTGTCAGTGGTTCTCCAACCAAGAATTCATTTAACTTGAGTACCCATGACTCTTCAGGCAAATGGTTTGTTTTGCAAGTCTGTTCAAAACGTGCCAGGAACGATGAAAGGTCGTCGACGTTCAAGTTGAAAATGGGTAGTTTAAAGTTGTAGAAGTGTTTAGGCTGGCTGGATGATGATCCATTTTGTGCGTTATTATTCTGGTTTGCATCAGCACTTTGTGCTTGTAATCTTGCTGTCTCCAATTTAATACGCGCCAATTCCATTTCTTGTTGTAAAATAATTTCCTCTCGTTTCAATTTATTCTCTTCTTCCTGCCTGGAGATTGCTCTTTGCTCTTCTCTTTCACGTTGAGCAATCTCTCTCAACCTATTTTCCTTGGCAATTTGCTTCATCTCAAGTTCTGCTTCCTCTTTCTTTAATGCTGCCTTTTGTTCCTCTTCCTCTTTCTTTAATGCAGCCTTTTTCTCTTCTTCCTTTCTTTCATATTTTTCGAGTTCTGATTCAGCAAACTGACGAAGTTCTTGAGATTTGTAGCCATAATCACGGCCAATTTTAACGAAATGGTCTATAGTAAGCATTTTGACTTTTATCTGTAGTAATTATTGATAATTACTGATTAAAATAGTCAATAGTAGCTTCAGAGTAATTATTATACTTACTCAACTTAGGAATATTCAATATAGATAATCACAATAGTACTGAACTTAATGTCTAAGTTCAACTAATAGACAATATTTTGTAACAATATTGTATCTAAATAATACTATATCATAAATAGTTATGATATCTGTTAAATATAATGTAATTATATCACACAATTAATTTCAATGTCCAATAATGTTGGGTATAATTCCTAGTAATGATATTGTTCAATGTACTAAGTCACTCTCTTAGTACCAGAAAAGTATATTAAATAATATACAATGGGTCTATTACCTCAAAGGTAGCTATAAGATTAGTTTATTTTGTCAATATATATATTATATTATTATGCCCTAGGCATCTATGATAAATTGTAGTGCTACTTTCTTGGACTATCACTGCATAATTATGCAATGTCCCATATTACCCTTAAATTTCAGAAAAAAATTAATTAAATTAGATTACAAGTGTATTATTGCATATAATAGCATATTATTAATGTAATATAAATATATATCATGAGGACAGACAAGCAATGATGCAACTAAAGGGTACAAACAATGTCAAGACGCAAACAAGACATTTTCACAATTAAAAATGAATTTATGAACTAAATAAAATAAGCGGAAATGTCACAGACCAAATGAAAGGTCAAGGTCTGACCTGAGGTCAACTGAATATTCAAGGTACACACAAAAAAAATGACTGCGAAAAATGATGACGTCACAGGACTCATAACGGACGAAAATTTAATAATCATAAAATAAATGATAGTCAGAGGAGAATGGACGAAATAGTGACGAACATGGTACAGAACTGAATAAAATTATTAACTGAATACGAATAAAATACACCAATTATCTACGGGACAGTACAGCTAACGCAAATTGTCAAACGGTAGCAAATTTGGACAGACTGTCCAATGGCAACCTCAATGGGCTTCCAAAAATGCAATCGTTTAAGTTCCCTAAGAACGACTGAAATCTAGGTGGTCAGCTGTTCGCGACATTCCCAGAGATTTCAGTTCCCTCTCCAACCGGCCCACGAATTAACAACAAATACATACGATGGAAAACAAATTTAACATATATACATGAAAATACATAGACATGCCTAATCAAAGCAAAATGGACTTAGTTAGCACTGTTTGCAATACCAACAGTTAAACATCTAGATTTATCTTTACCGTTGCTTCGATCAGTGCTATAGGTCGTCAACAGCTAGGCTAAAGCCCCTGACTGCCTGCTCCTGTAGTCCATTTCTTGTGTCTGCTTCAAATGACTTATTTTTCCCTTGGTTAGGCTTAAAAGAACGACTTCAGTTTCTCCGATAGTTTCACCTACACGAATTTCAGTGACGTCGCGTTGTTAGGTATTATAATGAGTACTGCGTCACGTCAGCCTCGTACTGGTCATGTGATCGAAACTTGATCGTAAACATTTCATTCAAAAGTCATGAAGAAATTTTTTTGTCGTCCCCAGACACCGGGCACCACTGTTGCAAGTGGAAGTGGTCTGTTGCAAGGCGTGGTTTGGTTAGCTCTGAATAATGTTCCATGTGATATTAATAAAACAGTTATAAATGTCTGGCCATTGTTTTATCTTCTTGATATTCTTGAATGATCGTGTATCGTGCCTTCTATGTAAGATTACGCGAATGCAGGGGTGGAAGATTCTGAACAATAATTGAATGACTTGGAATACGATTGATGTGACAAGTCGGTTCCATTGAGTCCACCAACATTTAATACAGTTTACACGTCAAGACGATTCATGCATGTTGATCACAAAGGTACATATTATAACTTGAAAATATATGGCATAGATATGTAGATATCCTATCAGTCCTTGTCCAATAATCAAATTACTGTATGCAGATTGTCATAGCTGTATGCACGCGCGGTTGGGGTTTCCAACGGCCGACAGTGAGTCTATGAGTCTGGCAAAATCAAATACCATGGACTGTAATTCATCCTTCCTTAATTTTCACTTCGTACTGACCTTTAATCATTTCAAATCTTCGTAATAGCAATGGACTGACCCATGTCCGTACTTGCATAAAATATATCTGTATGGCAATACCATGCCCAACATTGGAAGGAGAGTCAGACGCGTCTTAACAGCTTGACGGTCAATGTGAAAAGGGTAGCGTTTCTTAGTTACCGACTGTGTCCTAAACAACGCTATACACGTCATAATCGATCGTGTATAAAGCGTTCATTAATTGAAACATCTATCGCAATATATTAAATGTCTTAACCTTTATAATTGCACGTCTGGTAACCTTTAGCAGACGGCGTTAATATCATATACCGTAACAGACCTCATGCCCAATATCAGGGAGTTGTTCGTTCATTACGATCCCCTAGGGTTCAAGTTGTCCACTCTTTACCCTTGTAACAAAATTTGGGGTATTGTTTTGGGTTTTCTTGCAACCCCAGAGAACTTCCCTGACTCCGCGGGCTATAACTGGTGGAGGTCACACCAGACCCACTAATTGGCGTATGTGCAAAGCCACGAGAAGGATGGTTCTCTACCCTGCAAAGGGGGTCATAGTGCTGCACTTTTTGAAAGAGAAAGGGTTAAACAGACACTCGCAGCTCTGCCCCCTCCAAACTGGGTGGGCCCGTCACCGGGAGCACCATGCACAGTCTTATGGGAGGGCAGCGGTTGCTGTAGCAATCATCAGGGAGTCAAGAGAAGAACCTCTGTGTCCTATAAAATATGTTGTCAAAGGCTGAACATAGCACCAGCCATCTCATCTTGTAAAACAAACTGCTGCAGAGTTGACTACTACAAGAACATATGAAGTGCTGTGGCACAGGCTTCCTGCAAAAGAGGCCAAATGCAGTGATTATGTTAAACTCTTTAAAACAGTCAACAATGGACAAGATAAAGAACAAGCCCACACAATCAGTCACTGATAGCAACAACAACTGTATTTAATGGGTGGTAGACAATTAGCAATTAAAAGACAATGGGTCTTCAAAGTCTGGGCAAAATCTGATATACTCTTTCTTGTTCATCTCTTGATGTTATATCCTCACTAACAATGTTATCTTCCTCTAGCTCGTTTGCTGTAAACTTTTCCTTCTATTATGGTTTCAATAAGATTTTACGTCACTTTCAATATCAAAAAGATTTTATCTAATTTTGACCTCATTTATTAACTCTCTTTTCATCCTGATTTGTCTCAAACTTGTTTATAAGTTTTCTTCTCTTTCCATGAGATGCAGTCATTCGTGTATATATCTACATTTAAAGTGGCTCAATTCTTTCTTCTACCTGCTTGTTCACTGTTTACATTTCTGCACCTTACATTCGTGAAAAGTAACTAAGACAAGTGATAATTCTCATTTTAAATGTTTCATTTGTTCAGATATTAATATCTGTCTCAAGCTGTTGAACGTAACTTTGTATGCCCAGGATATAAAAAAACGTTGACTTCTTATATATTCTCATTAATTTTTGAAGATGTCTTCTCAACTGCTTTGCTACTTATCATGGTTTTTGTTTTCTCAGTTTTGGTTTCTAATCCCTATTCATGGCTTAGGCTGTTTACTTGCCTCACTAGTTCTTGAAATTCTTGTTTCCTTTCAGCTAATGAAACTGTATATCTGCTGTGGTAGTGATCTTCTACCGATGTACTGATATTAAGTCCCGGAATTTCTTCTATCTGACAATTTTTTTTCTACATAGATGTAAATAGGCAAAGGGACAAAACACAACCTTGTCTCACTCCTCTTTTTAACATTAGTTAATATATGGTGACTAATTTTTGTCACATCTTGGTGTTGCAGTTTGTTACCAGTATAGGTTACTATGTAGCCATACGTCTTTCCCATCAATACATATTTCTTAAGACATTCAACTGGTCTATGAAGCAAATATCAATACTTGTTCGAACTTACTGCATTTCTTGTTCACTTGTTCTGTCCAACACCACATAGTTCCTCGCAAACTTTATCATCTTCTTTACTTATTTAATTCTCTCCTGCATAATCTTCAGCAGTATTTTAATCATGTTCACTCAACAGACTTATTCCAAAGTATGAACATTCCTCTGCAATTGGTTTTATGGTCAAAGTTATAAAGGATATTGTCATGACACCATGTGGTTTGCATCATGTATTGTATTTATTGCTACATATACATTACAGCTACTTTACTCTTGAAATTACTATAACTACTCTTGTGGATATTATAACTGCTATCTGGACATTGTAAACAACTCTTCAAACTAGTACAACTACTGCTCTAAATACTTTAACTTCTCTTCACACTACAGCTGTTACTCTTCAAATCACATCATCTACTCTTCAAATAATGACAACTCTTCAAATTACTACAATTACTCTTAGCAATTGTAACTACTCTTTAAATTAGTACAACTATTCCTTTAAATACTATTAACTACTCTTTAAACTACAACAGCTACTCTAAAACTGATGTTAAGTGCTAAAATTAGCAGGCCTAAAGGTCTTTTATATTTGCAGATGCGCCATAATATAACCGACTAGGTTGAACGGACGCACCTCGCCAAAACTTTATTTTTTTTAAAAATGTTAAGTGCTCAGCAAACAACAGGATAATTGAAAAAGTTACTTCCTATTTTTAAACTGTTACATCTTCATTCCTATACCATTAACTTACATGCATCAAACCTCAACATAAAGAGAGCTGAATGCATTTTTTTTCACCTAAAATACTATGTCACATTAAGATTATAGTTCAGTGAGAGATCCAGCCAGTCTAACACATTACTTTATTATGTGCTGCTATATTTGCTGTATATTTTAATGTTAGTTTATTGGTATTTTATATCTTATTTTACTTTGTTTCAGTGGAGGGTGGGAAGGGGGGGGGGGAATTAAAAAAAATTAAACATCAGTCCAATGGCCACTATAAATCTTTGTTTTGACATTTGTTTCATTATATCCATTAGATACAAGTGAGGAAATAAAAATGTTTAAATGGGAAATGACAAGGAAATACAAATTTTAAAACTAGGAAGTGACGTTTCACACATCCTGTATGATGAACTACTCTCAAATTTCACTATTTAACATTTCTGTATCTACTATTCCAATCATAACAATTTGTGTATGAGAGATAAACAAATATTCTTAAATTAGAAACATGACTGTTAACAATCAGTTTAACCAGACAAAAAATGCTACTCTCAAACTTAAGACATGTTTTTTAAACAACTAGCTGAACAACAAAACAAATGTAATACTGATAATTTTCTACACAACTTGTTTTAGTTAGTGTGCTAGGATTTGTCAATGCTGTATGAAACACTAGTGAAATATATACTGCTGTATTATTATAATATGATGAATTCAAGTATAAAGAAACATTTGCAAAATAATTATTAGTATCTATCTGGTTATAATAGTGAAACTGCGGAAAAGGCATCATGCTGGCTATGGAACAAACGCAATGGGCTATAGAACTCGGGACAGTAAAATCTAGCCCCACCTGCGGTATAGGAAACACCCTGATATTGAAATTTGTCCAAGTTGGCAATACACTGAGTATATCCGTGAATTGGTGAATGGACGGCGGCTCTACAGGTAACCCGAGGTGTATTACATGAGGTGTTGGGTGCAGTTAGATTTCAGTTGCCAGCTTGTAATGGCTTCACACTTCGTCGGCTTCAGGCAGGTGTGTCAGTGGTGTGCTGCGGAACAACCGCAATAATTTGTCTTCACTTTTTTACTTTCACAATTGCCTCTGGCTGGCGGAATTGTGGATTTTAAAGCTGCAACCAAGGTGGGTTCATTTTCTACACAAGACAGCAGGAGGCTGAGACACTTGGGAGTCATGGCCCAGGTGGGTCCGCCCCCCCTTAGAGCGTAAAGGAGAATAAGGGGCCAAAACACTTGATCGACGGGGGGACTTTTTCTGATGATCAGATTGCCTCCTGTTGTATCACTCTGTATAGAGTTTCCTATCATCATTGCAACATCAATGTAACGGTTTATTGTAGCAGTAAAACAGATGGATAAATGTAAAGTATAACACAAACTGGTGTGTTAAGATTATATTGTTAACTGTCAAATTATCGTTAAATCTGTAAATATATTTTCAAAAAACTCAAACTGGGCAAGCCACTTTCAGTTAACTGGTTTATTAGGTCTTTCCAACTGTCTTTCTTCAAGTCTGCTGTTTTTTTAAAGTGTACTTGATAAATATTTCTGTGTATTCATATCAGATCTAATAATACTGAAAATAACACTCAAAATGAAAGTGTCTGTATGCTAAAATAAAAGTACCAAATATATTTACTGATAGCACCTACGTTACACAAAAAATAACTCAATTTTTTAATGTGACCACATAATAACAAATTTCAACTGTAAGCATCAGCTTTTTTTTTTTTTTTTTAAATTAGGAGTTTTGCGTCATTCAACCTAGACACAAGGTGAGTCGGTTATATTAGGCTGCAAGTCCAAATATAAAAGACCTTGTTGGCATCAGTTTATAATAGTTCTAAATAATGAGCAGGAACTTCTTATGCTAGCTACAGTAGAGATGACACAGCTAACCACAGATTAATCAGTAGTCCAGCTGCTAAATCTTACTCTCCATTCAATGGACAATGTTTTCGTGAATTTGCTGCAGAATCTGGCCACAGTTCCAGAAGCTGCAAGGAGTAAACACCTGGGTGATGGATAAATATGACCCAGAAGGGTTTCAACAGAAACAATGGCCATATGACTCAGAAGGGTTTCAACAGAAACAATGGCCCCTATTTCATGGGTCTGGATATGGATCAGAAGTTTTCTTCACAGAAAAGATGAACAATTTTATCTCAACTACCTCTAAAGCATTGGGAGTGGCTACAAACTAAGTCAGTATAAAACCAACTAACAAAATGCAGCAGTAACAATGCTATTCAAAGTAGGAAAAAAAAACGTAGATGAAAACACCAGATCACTGATGTTTGAAGAACTAATACAGTTCACAAACCATTCAAAGGACAGTGAATACTTCTGGATAAGACCTAACTGCGGAAACAGATCACCAATTCTATCTTCAAAATCTTCACTAAGTGTGGTTACTGTGTAAGGCCAGCCTTACATATGACCTCCCAGCAAGACAAAGCAGCTGGTATGTTCTATATTAACAGCACACAATTCATTATAATAATCTAATTAGCAAAAAATGTCCCTACTGCACTACTTCCCAAATCAGTTGAGCCCACTTAGCTCTAAACTGAGGGATATCTCCCTATGTCAACTGACAGTCAGTCTGAAAATGGATTAGGCAGCACGCTATTCTGAACTCCTTAGGGCCGTAAGGGCTCTATGTTTTGTGAATAGAGTTTGCGCAGTGGAAACCCTCTGACTTGCAATTACTGTTCTCAAAGTATTTCAGGGTGAGCCCAACAACAAACACGATCCCCACTTCAGGCTTATGCAGGGAGTGTACCACTGTGAATAATCATCTGTACCCCGCTCCATTGATTAAATAAAAGCTTAATAGTAGCATGGTGATATCCTAGGCTCTTTTTATGCAGCGTTTCATGCGTCTTAGTGGCATAGTGCTGGGAAGGGAAGCAATTCTGGTTAGTGCTGTGAATAACCTATGACAGTGTTTTTCAAACATTTTTTTTAACTTGGAAGCCACTAAACATACATAAGACATCTACACATACCATTATATACTGAAAATACTAACAACATGATGTGTCTACGATTCATTCTCAGCTTTTGAGCAATTTAACATTAATTAAATATTTTATTATTAAAATTATGAGAAAAGACTTTTATGAATGTCTATAATTTCTTGGTTATCTTTAATGTTGTTCTCTATGTTTCACAGCCATAAAATAAGAACTGCCTTGACAGTTGAGTTGAAAATTCTGACTTTGTGTTGGACTTTGTTTCACTTGATTTCCATATATTTCCTAATAGAGACCAATTTCAAACACCCTCATACCAGCAGAAAATTTCCTTTGCAAACTAACAGCACTGATCTAAGGGATTGGAAGTCCAGAGTATGATAATCCATTATCTGCAGACAATGGATGAAGCACCAACACGCATCACCAAGAAAAGGAACCTAGATTAGCTCCGCAGCATGCAGCTGACAATGCACATCATAATGGTTGAAGACCACAGATATCACCAACTTTAATTATGACAAAACTGGCTACATGGAAATGGGGGGGAGGAGGTTAAAGCTCATGGCCACTGATTAATAATGCTTAAAACTAAAACACAATATTGCCAGTATCTGAGAAAATGTTGAACTTTAATACAATAAAGCCAAGTTACATAATTCATTATTATCTCCACCTGCCCCAAACCAAAACAAATGTTTTACCTGCAAACAAGATTTACTTGTCATATCTTAAATGTTAATTTTGCTCTACTGTTGTATATATTATCAACACATTTTAAGGACAGCAAATTCCAAATGCAAACCCCAAAGCAACCAAGAAGTGCCATGTGATAAAGCATGATGTATTGATGTGAACAATCACTAATATCATATGTGATGTACAGGCCTCTTACCATCAATACTGTTGCTCAAGTTTCCTAAAAATACAAATCAATAATTACTCCCTTCCAAACAGAACTGACAAGCAAATAAAATTAGCAAATAATTCAAAAACAAGCAGCCTGAATCTTCTGCCAGTTAATATGCAAAAACATTTTATGCGGATAATGTGGACATGACCAAACTTACCATAAATACCATATTTTAAAACAGCATTGAAAACAATATGCAAAAATAAAAATAGAAAAAAACAAAACAAAACAAAAAACATATAAGCAAAATGTATAAAATACATCAAGGTCATAATACATCAAACAGGCTAACGTCAGCAAAAGTCTAAGACTGGGATGTCAAAGAAATTAATACTGGTCAGATAACTGTTCAGTATTTGACTGGCGAAGCAGTTAGAGCACTTTCCTCTCACTGCACAATTATCAGGTTCAAGGATCGAAACCTGGTAGCATAACAATCAAGTCTACCCAGCTGTAAATGGATACCTAATTCTACTCTTGAGTTAAGGAAGGCAAAGGCAACGAGGATGGGAGTGGTTCCCTTACCATTATTAAAAAGCTCGATCTAGTATGATGAAGTATCTAACACTTCACTTCCCTCCGGCAGTATCTGCTATGAGACTACTTTTACCTGTTAGCATACCTGTCAACCTTCTGAGACAAAAATCTGTACGCCGGACCAAAATAATCCTTACAAACACCCAAAAATCCTTACGCAAAAAATATATTAATAAATTATACGCAATACAGTTTTAAAATGAGAAATGACATATACAAATCTATTAGCATTTGAATTATTGTGGTATAAAACATGCTAATAGTCTCATGCTGTTCTTTACATATAAAAAACTTAGTGATCATGAGGTACACTATTCTTTCAATGTACAGTGTTTTGTATTATAATCAACACATGCACTTTTAGCACTTTACAGAATTGCATTTGTGGGCTTAAATTCTGCACAGCATGTATCAATGTTAATCTTACACTGTAAAATAGAAGTGAGTGTGTCAGCATTCATGGACCTCCTGCAGTCTGTGTGGATTTTTTTCATCATTGAAAATGATCTTTCGCAGTCAGCATTGCTGTGAGGGAGTATCAGCAGTCGCTGAATGATGACTTTCAAATTAGGGAAGCGGATGGCACCAGTACTAGTTTTCTGGTCAACAACTTCCAGCCAATAGCTACAGAAGCTCTTTTTCTGACCACTATCTGTCAGTAGAGGCACACACACATCAGACAACATACAGTAGAGAATGATTAAAAATACAACGAACAAAGCAAACGGCTAACAGAAAAAAAAAAAAAAAAAAAAAATAAACAAAATTATGAACAGAATATCAAATCTAGGAAGAAAAAACGTACCACCAAAAATTTACAAAATTATTATTTAAGAGTTGGTAGTCTAGACCAGTAATAACAGATTGCCACTTTATTAAAAAATAATGCAGCGAATCTCGAGCGCTGGAATAAAGTAGGCCTACTCAACGCAAACAAACTTTTTTTTTCTAGTTATGTAGGACCTACACAGATTATTATGACAATTTATCGGAAATATATTGAAGGGCAAGATATAACTGGAAAGATTAAGACATCGATTAAATTGCAACAAAGCAAAACAACATCAATATTTAACCAAGTTATAAGTACTTACGGGACAGAAACCAGATAGACCACATCATGGTTAACGGTAGATGGAGACATGCATTACAAGATGTGAAGGTAAGAAGAGGTGCAGATGTGGGAAGCGATCACCATTTAGTAGTAGCAAAACTGAAAGTGAAACTAAGAAGGGCTGGACCAACTGTAACTACACAGAAAAGGTTTGACATCAGCAAATTGAAGGACCCCCTTACCAGAAAAGCTTTTGCGGCCGACATTAAGAAACGATATCAATTTGCCAAAAGCCAGGAAAAGACATTGACTGATGATATAGACCAGAATTTCAACACCATTTCAACAATATATAAGGAAAGTAGCAAATCATGCTTAGGATTCCAGGAAAGGAAGAAGCAAGACTGGATAACACCAGAAACACTAAACACCATAAAGATGAGAAAGGAAATGAAAAGAAAGAAAACAGAAGCGAAGTCCCCCAGGTTAAAGCAACTAAATAGCGAACAGTACAGTCAACTGGACAGGGAAGTTAAACGCCAAACCCGAGCCAACAAAAGGAATTTCCTAGACGATCTTGCAAAACAGGCAGAAGAGGCAGCACTGAGAAATGAACAAAGCACAGTATACAAAATAACTAAATTCATCAGCAGAAAACAAGGTGCAAACAATATTACATTAGTAAGAGATAAGCAAGGAAATCTCATCAAGACAGCAGAGGGACAGGAAACAAGATGGGCAGAGCACTTCAGAGAAACTCTGAACAAGGAAATACCAGAGACACAATTGAATGTTCCTGAGGCTGAAAACGATCTAGATGTAAATACAGACATTCCACGAAAAGAAGAAATCATCACAGCAATCAAAGGGTTAAAGAACGGTAAAGCTCTGGGCCATGATAACTTAAATGCAGAGCTATTTAAGACAGACCCTGAGCTAGCAGCAGAACTATTAGAACCACTATTTGCACAAGTGTGGAAAACGGGGACAACACCATCAGAGTGGAACAAAGGAATAATTGTCAAATTGCCCAAGAAGGGAGATCTTTCAGACTGCAATAATTGGAGAGGAATCACTCTTCTCTCAGTTCCCAGCAAAATACTAGGCAGGATAATTATACAGAGAATTTCAAAGGCAGTAGACCACAAACTGAGGAAAGAACAAGCAGGATTTAGAAAGAACAGAAGATGTGTAGACCATATATTCACTCTCAGGAACATTATAGAGCAGTGCTCAGAATGGCAAAGACAGCTTTACATAAATTTTGTTGATTTTGAAAAGGCTTTTGACAGCATACATAGGGACAGTTTATGGAAAATACTGAGGGCTTATGGAATTCCAAGCTGCATAGTGTCAATCATAAAAAGCCTCTATGCCAACTTTACGTGTAGTGTTGGGCAGAGCAACCTAACCTTCGAGGTGAAGACAGGAGTACGACAGGGATGCCCCTTATCAACCACTCTATTTTTAACAGTCATAGACTGGGTGATGCGCCAGACAACAGAGGGCAGTCCAAGAGGAATAAGATGGACAACATTTTCAACATTATAAGATCTGGAATATGCAGATGACATTGCACTGCTGGCACATTCACATCAACACATCCAGGAAAAAACGGATAGACTTAATAAATTTAGCCAGCAGGTGGGCTTGAACATCAATTTAAAGAAGTCTGAGGTCATGACGCTCAATGTGAGCAACCCTGAGCCCATATCAGTAAGGAATCAGCAATTGGTACAGACAGATACCTTCACATACCTAGGAAGCATAGTAACACCAGACGGTGGGGCAGGCAAAGACATCAACATCAGAATGAATAAGGCAAGAACAGCCTTCTTTAGCCTAAATAACATCTGGAAGTCCTCCCAATACAGCACAAGCACAAAATTAAGATTATACCAGAGTTGCGTGCTTTCTGTGCTTCTCTATGGTGCGGAATGCTGGAGAGTCACAGAGAAGGAAATGTCAAAATTGTCCTCTTTTCACACAACATGTCTAAGAAAAATTCACCGAATCTTTTGGCCGAATACCATCACCAAACAAGATCTGCTTACTCGTAGCAAGCAAGAGGACATGCATACCATCATAGCTGGCAGACGCTGGAGCTGGGTTGGTCATGTCCTCAGAAGAGACCCCGATGCCATCACAAGAACAGCTATGCTTTGGACCCCTGAAGGAAAGCGAAAGAGAGGCCGACCAAAAACAACTTGGCGGAGGACTGTGGAGGCTGAGATGCAAAGAATGAACCAGAGTTGGGGCACTGTACGAAGGATGGCCACCGACCGTGCAAAGTGGAATCAATTTGTTGTTGCCCTACAAGACGCCACTAGGCGTGATGGCCACTGACTGCTTTGACGGTCGGTGGTTAAGGATCGAAGAAGAAGATAAGTACTTAGCTTTTTTAAACAAAATGGCGTCGAAGTGTGGTGGCAAGCAAGCATGGTCGTTGATAACAGGTAACTTTAAAAATACGTCATGTCACGCTGAAAACCGAAAGCGATTGAGCCAAATTCAAAGTTTTTGCCGAATTGTAGGGTATAAAAGGATTTGATTGGTTGCTGGGAGAGACCTCAGTTTAAAAATGGACGCCGAGATTCCCGGAATTAAAAATAAAAAAAATTGGTTAAAAAAGAACCTGGGCTAGAAAATATTTTCTGATTTAAAATTTAAAAAAACTTGGGTTGGAAAATATTTTTAGAATTTAAAAAAAAAAAAAAAATGGAAGGGGAGAAAAATCCGTACAACGAGTCTGTACGGCCGTACACTGCTAAAAGTATAAAAAATCCGTACATTGTACGAAAAATTCGTACAGGTTGACAGGTATGTGTTAGGTAGCATGTTTCAAATTAGTTGACAAGTGTAAATATGTCAACTGAGTGGCCAACAGTGGTATATGTGTATGGGTCCTGAAATTAGTTAACAACTGTAAATGTATGGAATGTCAAAATAGCTAACACTGTTATATGTATGGTCTATGAAAGAGGTAAAAAAGGTAATCCCATAACAGAAACTGCCGTAGAGGAGAGAAGTGTTGAGAGACTTCACTATACTATTGTAGTGGAGAGAAGTGTTAAGAAACTTCACTATACTATTGTAGGAGAGACAAGTGTTAACAGACTTCACTATACTATTGTAGGGGAGACAAGTGTTAAGAGACTTCACTATACTATTGTAGGGGAGACAGGTGTTAAGAGACTTCACTATACTATTGTAGGGGAGAGAAGTGTTAAGAGACTTCACTATACTAGTTCCAGTCTCTAGAGGTGGGGGTGGCCAGTTCCCTTCATTGCTACCTTGTCCTTGCCTAACTCATAAGCAAAGTCAGGTACCCATTTGCAGTAGCATTGATTGGAGAGTGTCAATACCGTGAATCGAACCTGGCACATGTGCTGCAAGAGACAAGCACTATAACCACTCTGTCAATCAGACGCTCGTGAAAGAATAATGTTAATGCATGGACTGTCAAAATGGTTACCAACAGCCCTGGAATCAGTTTTACAAATGAACAATGCACTAAAAACATGGGACGTTTCACGATTACTCTTCACCAGCCAGTCATAAACAGAACAAAGATGAGAAATACGTGAAATATGAGGCAGCCTCTTCATGACTTCAGTCATCAGCCAATATCCTTTAGCTCCTTAAGGAGCACAGGCCTACTAAAACACATGCCAAGTCCTCCTGTCATGTGCCATCAGCTCAAGTTCATTCCATGTCTTACTCATAATTTTTACTTCTCATCTCCATTGTTTTCAGTCAACCTCTTCTTCTATTTCCCTGGGGACTCCATAGCATGGGCTGCCTTGTGATGCTATCAACAGGTTTTCTCAATGTGTGCCCTATCCATCGCCAGCGTCTTCTTCTTATCTCTTGTTCCACTAGCACTTGTCTGCTTCTTGTCATCAGTTCCACATTGGTTACTCTCATGATTTATACATACTGTATTAAATCTATTGCTGCTATCCTGTATTTTTCATTGTGGACTGTGCTACCCATTTATTTTTATTTCTCATATATTAACAGTCATTTTCTCACAACCTTTCTATATTTCTTATCTTTGTTTCCTGTTCAAGGCTGTGGCTGACAAAGGGTAACCGCCCAACACCCCTGTTTTCAATAACGACTCCGATACCAGGCTCACAAAGTATGTGTATGGTCTGTGAAAGCAGTCAACAACTGTCAACGTATGGACTGCAATGATTGGATAAATCAGGTGTGAATGTACAAGGAGAACAACAAAAACAACAACTAGAAGTTACACTTTCATAAATGGGGGTTTGCGCAGAACAGACGGGTTGAAATTATACTGCAAAATCATCAATGTGGAACTGATGGCAAAAAACTGACAAGTGTCAATGGAATATGTTGGTCTGTACAATGGCAGTTTTTGTTCTTCACTTCAAGTACCATACCTAGTGGCATATGAGATCATGTCTCTCCACAACTTCCTGTCTCCAGTACTATTTTAAGTTTTGTTCTTATGATTCTATAAAACTTATCAAATTGACTGAATCAAGTCCTCCTGTCACGTGTCATCAGCTCAAGGTCTTTCCATCTTTTCCTCCTCATTTTTATTTCTGTCTCCAGTTCTCTTCTCCATGTGTTTTTTAGTCAACCTCTAATTCTCTTACCCTGGAGATTCCAGTACAAGGACTGTCATGTACTGCTATCAACAGGTTTCCTTTCCTCAATGCGTGTCCTATCAATCTCCAGCATGGTCTACCCTTCTGGCACCTGTCTGTCTACTTCTCTACTACTTGGAACAAGGAAGAAACTTGTCATTACATTTGAGTTTTATAGAATCATAACAACAAAACTTTCAGTGTACAGACCAACAAACTTCCAATATTCCATTTCAAAAAGATTCAGCCATCTTTAAATAGCTGTTGGCTCTATAATCCTAAACCAAGCTTATTTTTTTAATTGGCTTGCAAATGCTGTCAAGCTGTACATTTCAGATACCAATGGGTGAAAAAAAAAAAGTTAGTTGCTTATCCTTTACAGGACGTGGCAATCAACCCCAGCTTTTATTGGCTGTTTTGTGATTTTTCTAGGCAATTTTTACGTTCAGTAGTTTGCCATTGCTTTCAGAACGGTACGGCGCTTATACCATTGTTAAAAATCCACACAAAGCGATCTGCTACCAAACCGCCTGCAGCAGGTTTCGAACCTGGTATATCTGGATTATGAAACTGCGTTCATATCCATTAGGCCACAGACGCCGACAATGGGTGAACAGCACTAAAATACCATCAATAAAGTAGAGGACAAAACACTTCAAGAAAAAAGATAATTAGGTGCAGTTAAGCAGACACAGATATATAAACAAAAATTAATTACTGTGTGCATCTGATGAATTGGATGAAAAAAAAAAAAAAAAGCTACAAAAGGATTTTATCTACTCTTAAGTACAAAATGCGTGCTCCTGATAAATATAAAACATACATGCCCTGAAACAAGCCTCACCTTCAAGGTCTTGTAATGCTGGATCCTCTTCATTTAACTCTGTCAGGTAGTTTCTCAGAAATTCAGCAAAGGCCCCATTGTATTTCAACAGTTCTGAGAACGAACCACACTCAGATACCTCTCCATTGACAAGCACAATTATCTTGTCCACTTGTGATAAGAATCCTACACCATGAGTGACCAGGATTCGAGTCTGTAAAAGAAATAAAACAAATAAAAATGAAAAAAAAAAAAGCTTAAGTGAAAGTTAATAAAACCTCACAAGTCTGAACTGTGACAATCTTCACACACATACAGCTATGCCAGATTTTCGTGCAGCAAAGTTGTGTGACTAGTCTTTCAATCTTCTGCTTACAGATGTGTACAGTGACCCTGGATGAATATCAATTGATCCAACAAATTGTTTACTTAAAAACAATAGCTGCAAGTCTCTCCCCCACCCCCTTTTATTTTCTATAACCATGTGCTCTAACCAAAACTAATCAAGACATGTATTAACTCCAAATTAACAAAGCTTTACTTGCACTCAAAATATATTTTCAGCTCACAGTAATTCAAACTTTAATATTAAACCCAAAAATTAAACAAACAAAACTAAGTCAATAAATATCAGACAACTACTCCAACAAACACCAGATCTATTAATCTTCTAATGACAAACATATACAAGCATTGAAATTAAATGAACAGATAATACTGCTGATATTATAGCACGTTTCACTAGCTTTGCCCAACTTAAAAATGCTATATCTCAGCGAATATATAACGCATATAAGTGAAATTTTGTGTGTGAATTTGAAATGGTATAGACCCTATGAATTAAATTTTTCATTAAAATGCGGCCATTGGTTTCAATTTTCGTCTCTTTGCGATATAATATAAAATCCTACTTGCCAACACACATCACACGCACACATATTGAAATGTCTACAGTAAATTATACGACCTCATTTGCACATTTTTGGTTTATCAAGTATTTGGCATGATTTTTGAGTGAAATTGCGTGAAATCGCACTTCTTGAACATAAAACAGTTTATATCCGGTGCAACGCACACATTGTCAATCAGAGGTGTGTCTACAAAAATTATTGTGTGGTTTAGAAGGAAAAATGAGTCTGCGAGTACATTTTATGACATTACAGCAAATCACAAATAGGATTTTTAAGTATTTCTGCAATGAAGCTACTCGAGGAAAACTATATCATTCTATTTCAAACCCACAAAAGAGGACTATTCACGCCTTGGGGATAAGCAAACGATCATTGCACCGCTGGATAGCGACATCTGAAATGTCTAATTCCAGTGTTTTACACACGAAAATTAGGCCAAGAGTGGTGGATAATTTTGACAGAGAATTGATCCGCAGAGAAATTTGCAATATGTTTCACAATAATGAGGCAGTGACTTTAAGGAAATTGAAAATTTGGTTAAGAAAGAATAATGACATTGATATTTCCAAATCTACGCTATGGAGGACTATTAGGAGTTTGGGATTCACTTTTAGAAAATATGTTGGTGGTAGAAACCTTATTTGTGAGAAGCCTCATATAGTTGCAATGAGAAGCAAATATTTACGCGAGGTCAGAGAAATGAGAAGAGATTGTTATGAATTTGTGTATTTAGATGAAACTTGGATCAATGCGCACCACAGTAATGAACGAGAATGGCAATCATCTGATGGAACAACTAAGAGACTAGTACCAAGCAGCAAAGGACAGCGCCTAATAATTGCACATGCAGGAAGCAGCCATCATGGGCTTCTAAATAATACTGAACTCATATTTGTTTCAAAATCCACAGATAATAGGGATTATCATACAGAGATGAATGGCAAGATATTTCAAGATTGGATTGTGAATCATGTACTTCCTTCATTGGATAGACCGTCATGTTTGATAATGGACAATGCTTCATATCACAACGTTGTGGCACCAGAAGATAAAGTTCCTAATTCATCAAGTACTAAAGATGTAATAAAGATTTGGCTGACCAAAAACAACATTCCATTCAACGAAATGTCCCTGAAGCCTGAATTACTTGAAATTGTAAAAAATACACAGCATACAAAGATATTTCACATAGACAAGGCAATCCATGAACATGGTCACAGATGTTTAAGATTGCCTCCTTACCATTCTCACTTAAACCCAATAGAATTAGTCTGGGCTAAAATTAAGGAACAGGTAGCAACAGAAAATAGGACGTTCAAATTAAAAGATGTTGAAATACTTACAAAAGCCGCCATATCGAACATAGCCAGGGATTATTGGAAGAAATGTGAGAACCATGTGTTACAAGAGGAAGAGGAATATTGGACGAATGATGGTTTGTCCTTCATTCAGCCGAGATTGATTATCAATTTCTCAGAGACATCTGATTATGATTTGGATGAAGTTTAATTTCTTTAAAGATGACCTTACCGTTATTTACAAGCACAGTAGAGGAGAAACTTTCCATTATGATATTTATGAACCGCAAAGTGGTGATACCTATTGAAATAATCAGATCAATGAAGGTCCAGTTTGGTAGCGCATTAAATGTCAATGACAAACAATGTCACGAGTATCTCCCATGCAGATCATTTAAGAAATCATCTTCAACAGGTATTCATATGCAAACGTGATGGCCACATTATTGTAATAGTAGACACGCCTATGCCTATTCAATTCACAGAATCTGTGACTGAAGTGGTAAAATTTCTTTTTTAGATACACAATAATTAGTATGCCGACAAAGATCAAAGGATTTCATCCGTTTGTGGGAACTGGACAAGATGCACAGATATAAAGTATATATTTGTTGGGTCTAACCCAATATAACATCGTATGCAAAAAATGGCATTAATACGTTAGACGGTTAATCAGATAATTACATTTGAAGTTGGGCAAAGCTAGTGAAACGTGCTATAGAAGTTATGCTGTATATTCTAATTATAGAACTCTTTTATTTACCTATTCTGGTGGTTGGGGGAGAAGAAATATGAATTCTTTAATAAACTACGAACAAACATTCAAAAATGATCTATTAATAGAACGTGTCATATGTTGCTTCTATTTGCAACAAATGTATTGCTATTTTTATTGTAAAAACAACATGATTTTTGTATGGCAGCTGTTAAGATTATCTTCAGCAATTTGGCTGCTTACTGCTCACCCAGGTCAATATTCCAGCATACTGTTGATTCCCTCTTCAAATCTGTGAAATATTCACAAGTCTATTATAGTATACATAATTATATTTTTCTTTTTGCCTTTATTTTTGTTTCAATCAGTTAATAACTAACAATTTTCAACTGTACTGTAATTTGTGAGCATATAAGAGTATTTGCTTCTCGAAGCAAAGGATCAAATTTGAAGCAAGGTCTCATACCAGCCTTTCTTCAATAAGAGATTAACTATGAGCTGCATAACTGTGGCTCCAAGTACCAACCATTCCTCTATATGAGATTACCTGTGAATTGCATAACTGTGGCTACAAGTACCAATTCTTCCTCTATAAGAGATTAACTGCATAAATGTGGCTACACATACTAGTATTTCTCTGTAAAAGATTAACTGTGAACTGCATAACTTTCACTACAAACATAAACTTTTCCACTATGAGAGATTACCTGTGAAGTGCATTACTGTGGCTTCACATACCAACCTTTCCTCTATAAGAGATAAACTGTGAACTGCACAAATGAAGCTACACATAACCAACTTTTCTTCCTCTGTATGAGATTAAGTGTGAACTGCATAAAAGTAACTAAACATATGTGATGGAGTTACAGTGATTTTATTTTCCACAGGCCCCATTCTTCTTCTCTCGCTGTAATTAATTGAGTTTACTCTGTTTCTCTAAGTAATTAATTGCGGTTTTATGAGGGATTACTGCAGGGTTTCATTTTTTATACTTCTTTTCTCTAAGTAATTGCATTCACGTAGTCCTATTTTCTTTGTAAAAATTATTACGGTTCCTTTTATTGTATTTGGCGCTTGAGTATTAATTGGGCTGGGTGAAAATTTTCCAACGTAAAAAAAAAAAAAACCACATAACCGGTAAGTTGAGGGGTGGGTAGAAACCTCTACCCAGATATGTACAATGGGTGCTACAACAAATCAAAGTTAAATTTTGCTCATGCGGTCGGTGTAACATGACGCAATATAGATGCGCGGTAGAAGTAATAACATGCATCATGAGTAGCTTGCGTTATCATTGGCAGGTTTCAATAGTTATTAAAATGCAGAAAGATTATTGGTTTAGGAGCGACCCCTAACCGAAGCCATGCGATGACGTATGGCGCTCTTGCATCATTTTTTTCGGTAATAAATAACCATGTCTTAGTTTTAGCGCTCTATTTTGTCTCCAGAAAATTCAGCCGTGAAAACAACGTCGTTATCGCTTGCTCTAAGTGAGATATTCGATAAAATCAGGTATGTAGGCCTCTTAATTTAGCGTCGTACTTTAAGTTCGTTTCATAATAGAATCTTAGCCTGATTAAGTAAAGTTTCTTCGGGGAGTTAAATTAATTTTATATAAACGAAAATGCCATAACTGCTATCTTATAGAACTAAATAAAAATGTAAGTGTGCATATAATTTTTTTCTATGATAAGCTAGTACGAGCTTTGGTTAGTGTAGCGGGTTGAGATATTAACTGTGTGTCAACGCTTGTCAAATTAATTGTATAAGGTTAAAATCCTTAGGCTATATCAATCCTGTAAATGTGAGGTCTGATATAGGTAACCTCGAGTTGATTATAATACTGTCAGTGTAAATACGTGAGCACATTTGTGTAATTTTATTTATTGAATACTTAGTAGTTGTGCTAATTTTTGTAAGGTAGTTGGAGTGAGGGGTGTATTTAATTTTACTGAGTGGGGTAGCAACTGTGTGGTTAGATAGTGTTATTTTGACATCAGTCCTGGGTCAGCCTGTAAAATAAAGTAGACCTAGGAATTTTACCGGCTAATGTTTCGCTTCAACGAAGAAAATGTTGTGACGCCGGCGGCCAGACATTCGTAGCAGATTTAGGTCAGCCGGTGTCTGGGGTTTTATTATCATACATATAGTACGTTGAGGGGGGAAAGAGAAAGGTGTGATTGTAAGTTAGTGACCCGGGGGTTAGGAAGTTTGTTTATCGCTGGTGCAGGGGAGCAGTGTTGATTTAAGGGGGAAGTATATGTGTAGGTGGTTATATGTTAGGGATAATAATATCTTTGACGTGTTGTATATTTGGTGTTATTTGTTTTGTTTTCAGCAATTTTCACGGCACACAGAGAGGGGTGTGAAATTTGCCTGACAGCGGGCCAAGATATTTGGCCATTCTCAGTAGTAGAAGGGTCGAGGCATCGCCAGAGAGGAAAGAAAATTGGTGATGCGGTAGTTACCGGCGCCAAGTATGTCTGCAACAGTCAAAGGTAGCCATTCTCTTGCAGCGAAGCCCCATGCTTCAGCGGGAACAGGTCTATCTATAAAAAAGTCAGAGCTCTCAGCTCGATATACCACTCCATAAAGGCGCTCTGTCTGGAGGTTGGTTCTAAAATTACACAGCCATAATAATGCTGTTTGTCTTTGAATCCTAAGTGGGCTAAGTCGGCCAATAATGAATTAAGTTCGTCAGCAGTGCAGCAGCTACATTCCGAGTCAAGTCATAGTTACCAAAGTCATCAGCTGCAATATTCGTGGAGGAGACAGGGTCAACATTCCTTCTGAATGCGCTAGAGAGGAGAGACATAATTTAGGCAGTTAATTAGTCAGAACAGAAACAGAGGAGAGACAGAATTTAGGAAGTGAGATAGTCAGAGCAGAGGACAGCTTCTGAGGTTGCACTGAAGAAGTCAGTTAGTGGATCAGTGCTTGTGATTCTCAGTGTAGGACTTCAGAAAGTCATTCAGTATTTGTGTAGACCAGTAGCTAGGAGTGTTGACTCGTATTTTGAGACCCCACCAAACTACTGTGTGGTTAAGTCTTAATTCTTTTTCTCATACAGGTTGAATGATTGGGTGAAAGGGTTGGGTTTTTAAAATATCTGACATTTTAAATTGTTTGATTTTTTTTCAGGGGTGCAACTTTGCACATTATTGATTTTGATATGTAATTTATTTTATTGTGTGAATAAACTATAAACTGTATACTGGATCAGTCTATCTCTAACTTTACGATACACATATATATTTGTCTGTATAGTGGTGTCTGTGGACTGTTAGTGAAACCTTATCTCCTTTATTGGCAGTCAGAGGTGGTGAGTCTTTAGCTCTTAACAAAGTCGTGAGTGGCGAGGGAGAGTCAATCTCGGTTCTCACCCTCAAAGCTATAAGCCTCATCTTCCACATTCACTGTCATTTTTATACAAATCTATCTTCTCAGTCTTTCTCATAGTAGAGTCTTGCCTACACACTCAGACAAACTCTATAAACTTAAATCCATTTCGCGACAAAGTGGGTGGCCATGTCCTTGGGATCAATTCTTGGATCTTGTCTAAATTCGTAGATTGTTTCTGTAGAGAGTTCTCTGAGAATAGATTTCTTTACTTACCCCTAGACATTGAGCTGTTATAACTGATCCAGTCATAAGTTTTTTTCCACAGAAAGTTTCTTCCACAGGGTGCATTCATAATCGATTATTGTAGCTGTATTTAGTTTAAATGACTTAGAGGTAATTGATGGCTAACTGAAATTTTTTTTCTCTAATAGGAAGGTAGTTTCAGTTTTAGGGTAGCTGCTAATCACTTTTTTCCAGGTGATAATTATTAATCAGACTTGGTGCTAGTCTGAGTTCGGGTTTTTGTGACAGCGAATATAGAGGGAGTATTTCTTAGTGGGTAACAGGTAGTTCCTTCCTTTTTTTCTTTCTGTCATTCTCTGTATTTGCGAGCTTACAGCAGTTCTACAGGTAAGATGGCGGATAAGTTACGAGCTGCCTGGCATGAGGCCGCTCAGGACATGGGAATGGATAAGGAGGAGACTAAGGCCTACATGATAAGGGAAAATGATAGACATGTCCAGCGAGAGAAAGAGGAAAGGGCAGCCGCCTCAGAAGCGAAGGAGAAGGCCAGACAGGCTGAGATGGAACTTCGGAGAATGGAAGCGGATGAAAGGCAGAAGGCAACAGAGAGACAACACAAACTTGCCATGCATTCTCTGGAACTGCAGAGTAGAGCATCGGAGGGCAGTTCGGCGAATGGAGATTCCCCCAGAGCAGTGGCAGCAGACCCCCCAGGACAGGGAGGGCTCTGGATGGCAGCCATGAGTTTTCCATGTGACTCTTTCCCTAGTGGGAATGAGAAAATTGATGTCTTTTTGGAAAAATTTGAACAGATGGCAACAGCATACGGGTTGGATGAAAGTCTGTGGAGTCTAAAGTTATCGCAGTCCCTAAAAGGTCATGCTTATGACATCTACAGTAAGATGCTCATTGACAACCAAATTAACTTTGAGGCCCTACGCAATGCACTGTTACAAAGATTTCAGTGGATCCCCCGTAAGTGCCAAGCTATGTTCAGGGAAAGCCGGCCGGAGAAGGGAGAAAGTTTCGCCCAGTTTGCGGAAAGGTTGAAAAATTACCTTACTCACTGGAGGGAGTTGTCAGGACTGGCAAAATCCTTTGAAGGACTTGAAGAGCTCCTAATGTGCGAACAGTTAAAGGCAACCATGTCTCCCGACTTGAGTGGCATAGCAGGGCACTCAGCAACTAGACCAGATAATTCTATTTTCTGAAAGGTTCCAGATGGCACAGGCCGAAATACTGGGACGGAAAAGGAAAAACCCCAACCTGCCATTCCTGGACAAAAAAGCATCATTGTCACCGTCATCTTCTTCTCCTGCTTACCAGCAGCAGGGGCCTTCTCGCAAGGAGCCCCATTCCGGTCCCAACATGCGGCCCTAGCCTCATAACAGATCACAGGGAGTGACCTCTCATGAACCTGCTCGAAACAGGGGAGAGAACGACCGGTATTGTCAGTTTTGCCGAACCACTTCTCACTGGACGTCCCGGTGTATGAATAAACGACCCGCTCATCATGCAGCTTGTTTAAGGCCTGTGAGAGCGACTAAAGGGAATAAGTGGGAACCCATCCAGTCAGAGGCGTTGTTCTCCAACAGTGGACCAGCTGAAGTGAATAGAACTGCCATTACTTGTTTGTTTGACGGCAGGCTTACATACCCCAGCATAGTCGCTCACCATTTGGTGAAGCCCGGCCAGATGACAAGGGAGAAAGTCGACATTGGTGGAGTTCTGGGGAGAGGTAACCCCTGGCACCTTCCCATCACAAATATTGAGGTGAAGAGCAAATTTGTGTGTGGCACAATCAAGGCTGCTGTAAATGGCACAGCCAGCTTATGACTTCATCCTCGGGAGCCCATATTTAGTTTTGGGAACCCCACCCACACCGATCCTTGCTAACGCAAGGGGGCCCACATCAGGCCCGGTATGTGAAGAAAAGGGACAGCCCCTTATTCACGAACCCAAGCGGGAGCACAAACACCCCAGTCTTGCGAAGGAGAGGTTGGAGACCCCTAAAGACAGTGGACTTGTTTTAGCAGAGGTGTATCCCTCCGACAGCCCTGTTCAGCTAAATAGCCAAACAGTGGTGACACCTTTGATTTTGGAAGTACCTTCTTTGTTGTCGGGAATTAGGCCCCCAATGGTATTAACTCCCTCAAGTGAGGGGAATACTGACAAGAATAGTCACATGTATGTACACGACCAGTGCACTCTTCATAGGGCAGAAGACAGTGGACTGAGCGAACATATGTTTCCAACCAGCCCTGGAGCCCCATACGACCAGCATGTTACTCACAAGGATGAGGACAGTGGACTGAGCGACCATTCACCTATAAACAGAGATGGGTCCCACAACTCTAGTTTACAGGAAGTGACTCTTGTAACGAGGAGCCTGCATGTGACGAAAGTACTGAGATTCTGTCTTTCAAATGGCCCATGTCTTTTTCTCCTTGCAATTTGTTCACTATTTCTAGGAGGGATTACAGAAAATCCTTCTCCATGTTTCTTCTCCTTCTATTATTTACGTTTTTTCAGAGTGAGATCACGAAGGAGTTTTATCTCATCTGCATTATGGTTCTTCTTTATGTGTTTAGAGTGTGTGTGTAGGGAATTGTTGCAGTAGTATTCTAGATTAAGACTATAGAGCCTTGATCAGATTTGCACCAGTTTGTTTTTCTTTTAAAGATATGACAGGCGGCTAGATGCATTTTTCGGGGATTTTATATATATATATATATATATATATATATATATATATATATATATATATATATATATATATATATATATATATATATATATATATATATATATATATATATATATATATATATATATTTCGGCCATTTTGCTTCATTGCCAGTAGAGGGCAGAGCTTAATCCCATTTCTTTGTCTAGCAGTACTGGTTGCATCAGTATTGTTTACAATTCTGATTGGCTGAGAGCTAACGGTATTTGAAATCATTGGGTTAAAAATCGAAGCCGCGTATATGACGTCATGAGGTCAGCGTGCTGTTAGTGATTATAAATAGGGCCGTAATTTAATTCTCTTCCTCTTAATGTAATTGCCAGCCGCGTGCCTGAGTCAAATTGTCGATTGCCTTTCAGTGGGATAATTCGAGATTTGGTAAGCATACATTTTTGCGTGGTACTTTCTTTAATTTTTCTAGACCTAGGCCGATCATTTAGTTTCTTTGGGCAGTTTAAGTTTAATGTTAATTCTTAACGCCAGAGCCATCAAATACGATCTGAGTGATAGACTTGAGAAACTTAAGAGGTTCATAATAATTCCTTATTGAAGGAATAGCGGTATTTAAGCTGGGTTTAAAAGTTGAGTTGCCGCGGGCGTGCTTTGTATTATTGCAAAGCAGGTCTGTAGAGAAACTTGCATCTGCAAATTATAATTAATTGCAGAATGACGGGAGCGTGGGTATTTGTGATTTTATTGAGAATGTAATGCTGCTAGTTATTTATATAGTTACACATCTATCTGTGGACAGGAGTGAGAGAGGTGTAATTTGTAAGCACGTGCGTGGGTTACGGAATAGTTATTCGAGACGATGTTCAGAGGGGTGAGGGGGAGAGGAGCACGTGGTGGTAGAATTGTAAGGACGTGGTGGTCGAATTGTAAGCACGTGGTGGAACTACGGGGTTTTCAATTTAATAACCTGGGTTTATGTATAACTTTTAAGCAGTATGCTAGCATCTAACAAGGTTATACGTTATTAATTATGTATTGTGGTTCTGAGTAAAAAGACGGAGATGTAATTATTTCTTTTAAAAGAGAATAATATTTGTATTATCATTTTGATGTGATTTAAGATTATTGACTGGAATTTTAGGAATTCCTAGAGAGGTCTAGTTATTTTGTGTTAAACATTTTGCTGCATTCAGTGTCAGCGAGAAGTGGGCCAAAGTATTTTAGACAGTTCGGTCCTCAGTGAAAAACTGTTGTGATTGTAACCAGTCATGCAGAATGAAAGATCTGGGTCAGCCAATGGTTATTTTGACTCGGGGAGAGTGAAGAGAGGGGAGTTATGTGTTGAAGAGTAAGGGAGTTATTTGTTATTCGAAATATATTATTACTGTGTGTTTAGCTGTTGTTTTGGTTTTTTTCTTCTAAACAGCAGGTACCAGCTTTTTGTGTGGGGAAGAGCTGAATTTTTGATACCACAAAATTTCTCCCACGGCAAAGTTGTGGCATTCGCCGACACGCAAAGTCGTGCGTTAATTGCCAGTGGCGGACGGAGCGAGAGAAAATACGTTTTCCCAAGGCAGGGAAGACATTCTCCAGTTGAAAGGGATTTTGGTGGAAAATCCGGAGCTCTGATGCTCAATCTTCTTACACCCGCAAATCGGCAAGTTGCCAGCGTGGTTGTAAATTTATTTCGATTCGTCCCGGCCATAATAACGCCGAAGGCCTGACCCCAGAGTAGGGAGCGGGCAGGTAAAACCAGTGGTAGCAGCAAAAACCAGCTAACTAGCCCAGAACCCAGCGTTTAAACCGAGTCATCTATTCCTGAAGGTGTGGAGAGGAAAAGGGTAAAAATACTCTCTACAGATGTTAGAGCAGAGGACAGCTGCTGAAGTGTAGTCTACAGGTAGTAGACCAGAAAGACAGAACTGAGACATAGTTTTGTGAAGATCATAGCAGAGAACAGCTGTTGAAGCGTAGAGGTGCAGTTATCTGTGTAGCAGTTCAGGAGATTTTCAGGATAGATTGTGTAGAAACGAAGTCTGTGCAGAGTTGGTGTGGACACTTTGTAGTAGATCCAGCTGATTGTGTCCTCAGAGTTTATATTAGAGTTTAGAATAGCTAGTTTGGAGTGGAGGCTCGGCATCTGAGACCCACCCAGTGCGGTGTAGTTTATTTCATTTAATCTTACCTTCTCTCTCCATACAGGTGAAACTTGTGGGTGAAGGGTTGGGTTTTGATGATACAAATTTGTAATTTTTCCTGAATTTGTTTGTTTCAGGAGTGCTTACACTGCAATTTTATGTATTTGACATGTATATGAGTTTTGTTTATAGGTGTAAATAAAACTTGGAAATTAGAGCTGGAATCAGTCATTTCAATTACGTACAGTAGCTATCTGTTGTCTGTATCGTGGTGTATGTGAATCATAATTGAACCTTATCCCCTTAGGGTAGTTAAAGGTAGTCGAGGCCATAGCAATTAAGATGTCCGAAGTGGTGAGGAAAGAATCAACCTCGGTTCTCAACCTCGGAGCCAATGGTCTCACTTTCACATTTGCACTGTCATTTTTCATCTGAATCTATCATTTCAGTCTTTCTTCTCACTAATGTCTTGTCACTATATGTAGACAGCCTTTAGTCTTAAATCCATTTCGTGACACTGCAACAAGGGCTAAAATTTCCAATTTGTTTTAAGAAACTTTGGAAAAAGACACCGAGAGCTTTATCTCGGATACTCCGCAATCTAACGGGATCTTAAACCATCAGGTGTCATTGCAGGACACTTTCCAATTGTCGCCATTAACTCTCAAAGGGGAGGGCAAGGTTGATGATTTTGGTATAACCAGGATGTTAGATGGAGGACTTCCTGGGTCTCAACTTGAATCTCACAAACTTTTCAGGCCAGAAACTAGTGAGAAAAGCTGCCTTACAAATTCGCAAGGAGCTACGAGGGGCGTTCAGAAAGTAATGCACCACATCGTTTTTCTCAGGAGCTGTTGATTCAAAAAGTGTGAAATTTATACACAATATACATGGATATGTCATGTAAACATCGGTATTATTCAACATAATCCCATCAACTTGTACGGCCTTATGCCAGCGCGAAACAAGTGCATGTATTCCTAGCCTGAACCAGATTTTATCTTAATCATGTAGCCATTTCTTCGCTGCATGAATCACTCCTTCATCATCTTCAAACCTTGTCCCATGGAGTGCATCTTTAAGTGGACCAAATAGATGAAAATCAGAGGGTGCCAAATCGGGACTATAGGGTGGATGGGGTAGTACAGTCCAACCCAATTTGGTGATTGCTTCCCATGTTGCCAGACGTGTGTGGACGCGCATTGTCGTGAAGGAGAAGCAGGTCTGCTGGATTCTTGTGCGGCCGAACTCTGCGAAAACGTTGATTGAGTTTTTTTCAATGTCTTAATGTAAGCTTGCGAATTGATTGCCTCTCCTCTTGGCATAACGTCCACAAGAATCACACCTTCAATGTCCCAAAAGACAGTGATCATGACCTTTCCAGCTGAAGGAATTGTCTTGAATTTCTTTCTTCGTGGTGATTGTGGATGATGCCACTCCATTGACTGTCTTTTTGTCTCAGGTTCAAAATGATGTGCCCAGGTTTCATCAGCTGTAACGATCTTAGCCAAAAAGTTATCTCCATCAGCATTGAAACGTTCCAACAATTCAGAAGAAATTGCTTTCCTTTGCAATCGGTAGTCATTTGTGAGACTTCGAGGAACCCATCTTGCGCAAACCTTAGAAAATCCGAGAGTTTTTATAACTGCATTTGCACTACCAATGCTGACTGACAGCTGTAAGGCTAACTGTTGAGTAGTGATTCGCCTATCAGTAAGAATAATGCCCTCAGCGCATTTCAACATTTCTGCATTGGTGGCTGTGGCAGGACGTCCACAGCACGGCCGATCAAGCAGCTCCGTATCTCCACTTCCTGATTCTTTCATTCTCTGAACCCAGCGACTGACTGTACTCCTGTCGACTGCAAATCTTCCATACACATCACATAGATGCTTGTGAATGTTCACAACTGTTTCCTTCTCTGCAACGAGAAATTCTATCACAATTCGCTGTTTATAACGCAAGATGCTAACACGCTCCATTTCAACGGTTTAGGGCAGCCGTATTATTTGGCCGGTTGCGGTGCAATTTGGTGCACACAATTGGCACATGCCATATTTGAAGTGTGCAAAATTTCATGCTTCTATTTTCATTATTAGCTGAGAAAAACGATGTGGTGCATTACTTTCTGAACGCCCCTCATATACTTGAGAGCTCTGTCCCTCTTCATGTTGGTAGGGGAACAGCAAGCACAGAACCACTGCCAGTGGCAGATATTACCTATCTTTCTTCAAAGGTAGAAGCTACTGAGATCAGATACGATCCAGTAGAAACCCAGCAAGCGATCAGAAACTCTATGCCAGAGAAACCCGAGTTTTCGCCTCTTCATCGCACTATACCAGCGGTCTCAAACCCGCTGGCGTGCAGCAACATAGTCGCCATCGCCAGGCCGCTACAGAGCCAGTTGGTCATTTCAGTGGACCAAGCCAGACTTGGGAGTGGCAAGGAAAGGAAAGTTCCAGACCCGCCATGGGACGGCACAGGTCTGCAGCAAGAACAACTCTTCCACAGGAGCATGGGAGTACATAAGGAGAGAAAGAAGGAGAAACATGGGCACGTGTCTTCGGTCAACAGTGAACCATTTCACACTGTTACGGCGATTTTGGACCAAGTCAGCCAGCCAGATACAGTTCACCATGAGGTCAACACCCTTGGGCAGAGAACACGCACGAGAGGGAAGGAGAAGAGTGACCTTTTGAATTATGGTCGCAGAGGGAAAACCCCCAGTCGTGACCCTACAACAGTAGTGCTCACAGGCAGGTCTTTGGACATAGATAGGGGCTGGTATGAAAAGAAAAGTTACAGTAAGTAGATCGGGGTACCCCGAACTTGGAGGAGGGAGTAATGTGATGGAATTACTGTGATTTTATTTTCCACAGGCTCCATTCTTCTTCTCTCGCTGTAATTAATTGAGTTTACTCTGTTTCTCTAAGTAATTAATTGCAGGTTTATGAGGGATTACTGTAGGGTTTCATTTTTTATACTTCTTTTCTCTAAGTAATTGCATTCACGTAATCCTATTTTCTTTGTAAAAATAATTATGGTTCCTTTTATTGTATTTGGCGCTTGAGTATTAATTGGGCTGGGTGAAAATTTTCCGACGTAAAAAAAAAACCACTTACCCCGTCAATCGAGGGGCGGGTAGAAACCTCTACCCAGGAAAGTACAATGGGCGCTACAGTGAATCAAAGTTAAATTTTGCTCATGCGGTCGGTGTAACATGATGCAATATAGATGCTGTTACAAGAGGATATATGTTTTGTAGCAACTAGGTAGTAAGCTCGGATAAAAGTTGCACATTTTAGTTGTTGAACTGCAATAGAGATATATTATAGTTTTTGCTTTACGATGTTGAAAGCGAGGAGCATAATTTGCGTAGTTTTAATGTGACGTGTCGCGTTGGTAAGGTAGCACGTGACAACATTGTATTTGTACCCATATGTTGTTATATTTGGTCCTAGACGGACGGAAGTTTTTGAAGTCTCCCAGTAGAAGGATATTGATATCAAGGATTTTCTTGATGAATAGGTATTTGGGTCAGCCTATACTTAGTGGATACAATATTATATCTTTTTGATTGGACTTCCGGTTCAAGATGTCCGACACAGTTTGTAATTCGAGATTTTGGAGTTTTTTCCCGCTTTACTGCAATTTTTCGTAAGTGACTGACTTGGTACGAGCCATTGGGTTCATGTGAGGAGACTTCCCCCATGTTTTGTGCTACATGCAATGTCTGCATGTTGCGTATATACCTGAATGAGGGCATGATTTTGGAATGTTCAGCTAATGACACTGTCAGCCATCTTGTCATGTCAGAAAATTCTGTTCACAAAAAGATTACGTGTACTTTCTTCACATGCTTTACTATAATGGCGTCATCAACAAATGTCTTCACTTCGTATAAAGCATGTAGTCTTGGTTGACAATCCACCTAAGAGAAGGACAACTTCACACAAACCCAGGTAGGAAAGACTCGTTAGTCCAGAAAGATAGCTCTCATAGGAGAGACAACTCTGATGTAAAACAACTGCTGCCTTGTAGGAAGGTCACGGAAAACCGGAGGCTAGGGAAGCAGTCCCGAACAAATGCATGCTGAAGACGGATGCACTGGGCTGCAAGGCGCCCAACATAGTGCAACGCAAACCGCCATGAGATGACAGACACAGATATGACTCAACGAGATAGTGCTCGACCCAAGGAGTCCCGCCAGGTGGAAAGAGTGCCGGACTCCCTGCCTCGAAGGGGTCCACCCAAGGCTACTGGTGGTCACTTATCTCTGCATCGTGCAGCCAGGGCGCAGAATATTAGAGAAAATGAGACTGGACAAAACACCCAGGAAAGAACACTAAATATACTCCAATGGAATGCAGAAGGTGTCCTAAGGAAGAAACTACCGCTCACAAAAAAACTACATGATGAGCAAATTGATATAGCCTGCATACAGGAAACACACCTAAATACAAACCACAGATTTTCTGTAAGAGGATATGAAACCCTCCGGCTTGATAGAGAGGGACACAAGGGAGGAGTACTCATGTTAATCAGAAATTCCTTGCCTAGCAGAGAACTTTCTGTTGCTACAAACGGTCAGGCGGAAATTATAGGAGCTGATATCACGATAGATGATCAGACCGTTAGAGTATACAACCTATATGCCCCCCAGATAAAGATCTTTCATTAGCCACAATGGAGATTAGGCGCACCAACTGCCTAGTTGTTGGTGATTTCAACAGCCATTCAGAAAGGTGGGGTTACACAAAGGCTGATACCCGTGGCATTGAGGTAGAGGACTGGGAGATTGACTCAAATCTACAACTCATCAATAGAGCAGATGATACACCCAGCTTCTACTCAAGAAGATGGCCATCGACCTCGACACCCGACCTTGCCTTCTCAACAGGAGACATCAACCATAAGATCGAACGCTTTGTGCTCAACCAATTGGCGGGCAGTGACCACAAACCGATCAAATTAATGATCAATATAGAACATACACTCCACCTCCATAAACCATTACCCCGCTGGAACTACAAAAAGGCCAACTGGAACAAGTTCTCAGCACTGACTGATGAATACTGTGGTTCCATAAACACCCAAAACAAAAGAATTGGAGAAATAGTTGACGGATTTAACAAAGCAGTTCTGAAAGCTGCCCTGGAATCAATAACAAGAGGGGCGAGGAAAGATTATAAGCCGTACTGGACAGAAGAACTCAATGAACTGGAAGAACAGGTAACAGAGGCCAGAGATGTAGCAGAACAGGTCAAAACAGTTGAGGCAAACATCGCCTACAAAGCTATCTCTGCAAAATACAGGAAAATGTTAAACTGTTCAGCCAAAAATAGTTGGATCAAAACAACAGAAAGTCTTAACCTCGACAAAGATGGAAAAAAATTATGGAGGCTCGCCAAAGTCTTAAATAATGAGGAATGCAAAAATAAGGAAATAGCCCTACAACAAAATGAAAAAATACTCACAAAGAAAGAGGTAGCTAATGTTTTTGCTCAAAAATTCTCACTTGAGAGCCAGATAAATATTCCACTGGACAGAAAACAGGAAATTTCCAAAGAGCAAGAAATTTACCAAAATATACCAACTGTTCCAGAAGAGCATATGACAACAAACCTCACCATGAGAGAGCTAGAGGCAGCCATCGTATCCCTTAAGCAAAGAAAGTCACCTGGAAAAGACAGGGTAACAAATGACATGCTTAAAGAGCTAGGGCCTAGGCCAAGAAAGTACTCCTCAAGATTATGAACTATAGCTGGAAGCGTGGAATAGTACCACAAGCCTGGAAAGAAGCAATACTAGTTCCAATCCCCAAAAAGGACAAAGACCGAATGGACCCCAACAGCTACAGACCCATCAGCCTTCTAAGCTGCACGGGAAAGCTTATGGAGAGAATGATCAATACCAGATTAAGCTGGCACCTCGAAGAAAAACAAATTTTACTGCACCAACAGGCAGGCTTCAGGCAACATAGGTCTACAGAGGACCAAGTCACCTACATTGCACAGGAAATCGAAGATGCTTTCCAAGAAAGAAAGCACACTTTAGCAGTCTGGGTAGATATGGAGAAAGCATTTGATAAAGTTTGGAAAGATGGGCTAAGAGTTAAAATGCTTAAATATGGAGTCTGTGGAAGAATGTATAACTGGATCAGCAACTATCTAACAAACAGAACAGCTAGAGTGCAGGTGCACGGGCAGTTAAGCAAAAAGACTACAATGGAACATGGAGTTCCACAGGGTGGGGTCCTTTCCCCAACACTCTTCCTCATATATATAAATGATATAACAGAAAACATCCACAAGAATGTCCACAACTCCCTCTACGCTGATGACCTGGCCATGTGGACTTCAGAACAATACATCTCCACAGCAAGAGTGCGCATGCAGGATTCACTGCTAGCCCTTGAAAGTTGGTCCAAAAAGTGGTTGCTCAAAATAAATGAACAAAAAACTACACACACTATTTTTACCTTGTCAAATAAACCACAGCAAGCAAAGCTGCAATTAAATGGACAGGCAGTACGAGGAGATGAAACACCAACATACTTAGGAATCACACTAGACCGCCGAATGACATGGAAATCACAGATTAACAAAATACAGCTAAGGGCAAAACTTCGCATGGCCATCATGAAAAAGTTAGCAGGTACCACATGGGGTGCTGATGAGAATATCCTCAAAAAGCTGTACACAGGCAGAGTCAGACCTGCTATGGAATATGGCATCACAGCTTGGTCGACGGCAGCAAAGTCAAATTTTGACAGAGTAAACAGACTCCAAAACCAAGCAGCACGTATTATAACAGGGGCCCTAAAGTCTACACAAATCAACCATATGGAAAACATCACAGGGCTACAGTCAATGGAGGATAGATGTGACAGCAGAGTCTTAAAACAAGCTGAAAAATTTAAGAGGCTCGAAGGACACCCCATGTACCAAAGAATGAATAGGCTAGGAAGAGGCAGGCTCAAGCGAACTAACTTTGTCGCCCAAGCAAAAGAAAAAATTAACAATAATACCATACTAGCTAGCTCAGTTGCAAAGAAAATCCCAACAAGCTCAACTATCCCACTGTGGAAAATAAGATGCTTTCCTGAGTTAAAATCTGATATTCCAGGCATTGAAGGTAAGGGAACACAGACAGAAACACAAAGAAAGTGTATAGCAACCAAGTATATTGACCAAAGATTTCCAGCGAAGCTTTGGACACATGCATATACTGATGGTTCGGCAACAAATGCAGTTGAAAATGGGGGTGCCGGCATCCTCATAAAATTAAAGAATAGAATTCACTCTATGGCAATTGCCACTGGAAAATACTGCAACAACTTCTGTGCTGAAGCAGAAGCCCTGAAACAGGCAGCTGAAACTCTTATTGAATGCAAAGCACAGGCAGAAAAACAGATAGTAATCTTTTCAGATGCCCTCTCAATAATATCAGCGCTGAAGAGCCACCAAACTAAAGGATTGAAAGATCTGATAATCTCCCTTGAAAGACTGGCCGAATGCTTCAAGAAGTGCACTATCCAGTGGATACCAGCCCATTGCAACATACCAGGAAATGAAGAGGCAGATAGACTTGCTAAAGAAGGAGGTTGTTACCAGTAATTTTAATGGAAGGGGACGTGATCTGGAAAATATTAGGTGAGCAGATTAGATTATGGGTTGTCATTGCTTGAAGACGTGATTGTCTTTAATGTTATGTTAAATTGTAATAGTAGAAGTAAGGTTACAAAGCGTGTGAACGCTAGTCAGTTCAATTGTGGAGGTTTGTTCACTCCGAACTGTTTTGAGATACGGGTGTTTAGCTATTTGTGGCTAGCCCGTGCAAGTAGTGAGACTGAACGGTGTTTTTGAACAGCCGGGTCTCGTAGCTGTTTTTTGGGCGGCAGATGTGTATTCCCGTGGGCAGTGAGTTTTGGGCATCGACTGGAGAGAGTCGGTCCCATAGTGTGTGTTCTCGATGGTAAGCCTGTACAGTGCTGAATATAAGAGGCCATGATTTGTGTAAGGCCATTATTTCCTGAGAGAGGATAATTGTGTTATGTGAAGACATATTGATAGGTGAGATTAGTGCAGACTGCTGGGTGAGCAGTATTGTGTGCATTTTGAGATGTTTGGATCCATTGACTTATATTGTGATATAATAGCGCTAAGATGAGTAAAGGCGAGATTATTGCAGACTGCCGGGGATGGAGTCTTGTGAGAAATTGCTGGTAGGACTCATTAGATTATGATAGCGCTTATGTGAGTGTAGCACGGCGAGGTTGGCCGTTTGCTATCTTTGAGAAGGATCCATTATTATTAATACAGCGCTGATGTGAGGAGTATCTGGAGGATACCATATTTATGTTAGCACGGCGGGATGTCCGGTTGCTAACGGATCCATTATTATTATGTAAGGAGTATCTGGAGGATACCATATTTATGCAGTAGCACGGCGATGATGTGAGCCGTTTGCTATCTGTGAGGAGGCCATATTTACGGATCCATGATTATATCTTATAGCGCAGGAGGAGTATCTGGAGGATACCATATTTATGTTAGCACGGCGGGATGTCCGGTTGCTAACGGATCCATTATTATTATGTGAGGAGTATCTGGAGGATACCATATTTATGCAGTAGCACGGCGATGATGTGAGCCGTTTGCTATCTGTGAGGAGGCCATATTTACGGATCCATGATTAGAATATGATAGCGCTAATGTGAGTACAGGTGGATAGCGCTGAGTTGAGGAGTATCTTTAAAGAGGTCATGGATATTGTAGTATCTGCATGATTCTGAGATGTGAGAAGTACTTTATTATTGTATTGCTATAACTTGTAGTTGACTATAACTGTGTATTCTGTGTTAACGTGGCGTGTTGTGGTGTATTAAACATTCGTTAACTATCATCAGCCGTTACACCCTTCCATGCTTCTATTGTGTGTATCTACTGTGAGTGACTGTCCCAAAACACACTCACCGTCTTCACTAAAAAAACATCAACTTAATTTTATCAGTGGTGGACCAAATCAACGGGTCGTAACACCCACATTACATTCGCGTGATAAGAGAGTAAATTAGGTCAGATTCTGGACCAGTCATTACAAGTGGGAACACTGAACTGTGTTATGTTTGGCTCTGTGTGGGCGTGGCTTAATTCAACTGTACACAGGTATCAGCTGACTGCGCATATCCATCCTCATATCTTGGCGTGTGTAGCAACTAAACTAACTTTATCAGTTGGTTTCGATATCTGATAGCGACATTGATGCCATAATTGTTACAGTGCTTGTTCCAGTCTTTCCATATGCAGATTCAACTATAGGTGCAGTATGTTGGAGAGTTCGTCTGCACGTATACCTCAAGTGATTGCGGAGTTGCTGTGATCGGTTCCTGTCGTCTGATGCATTGTTGAGGACATACTGTGCAGTGGCAGAGATCTGAAGACAAGAGAGCTTAGTCCTTCTACCTTTCTGCAGTGGAGTGTTTTAACGTCAGAACTTTGTGATATCCAGTGTGTTAGCGAAAGGGGCAGGATTACCTTCAGTTAAGTGCTTTTGTTGTGTGTAAATGTTGCCACTTCTGTCCATGTCAACAAGCCTCAATCTGCACTATCCTATTCTATTGATAACTATTGTTGTTGTTGTCGATAATTATATCGATTAATTATAGAATATGATGATGTACAGGGATTGATGATACAATATTTGAGATCTAAACTTGATTTGGTATAATGAAAGTTTAATTAAGACATATATGGTTGACTAAGTAAACAAGTCACAATGGATTGTGATACAGATCCAGAGGATATGAGACCTGTATTAGAGTATCTGTTTCAAGAGGGGACAGATTATCAGGGATTAGAAGGCCCAGAGCTTGAGTCACATGTTATGGACAGGTTTTTGGTTTGTGCATCAAGAGCTCTAAGAGAGTTTGCTGATGAGAGATTTAAGTCAATTCCTCATGTGAGTATGGCTAAGGATCTAGCGAGGTTGTTAGTTTTGGACCTGCGTCTGTTTTTGGACAAGCATATTGGTAACAAACGTGATGACATATTGAAGATTATGCGTACGTTATGGCGCGACGGCATCCATAGTGATCAGAAAAAGGAGTTAAAGGATGAGAAGCAAATAGGAGATATAAAACAGAGTACACAGGAGAAAAGGGAAAGTTGCTTAAAAAGTACTACTGAAGTGAATAAGCTACAGAAAAAAGTGACTAAACTTACAGGTGATTTATGTAAATCAAATTCTGAGCTTGCTTGTGTTCGAGCAAAATTAGACTCGGCATTAGGCAAAATTAAAGAGATGGAAGCTCAGATGGGGAAAAAAAATGGCGAAGTTAGAAATCTGACTCAAAAAGTTCAAGAGAAGACGGAGATTTCTGGGAAATTAGAAGTTCAGATTAAGAAATATGAGAAGTTGTGTAATGAAACACTTATTGATCTGTTAAGTGACGATGAGATTTGTGGTCGCCAAATTAAAGAAAAGGATACTATATCCCTAGAGAAGGTTGATAGGCTTACGAATAGTCATGATATTGAGATTGAGAGGGTTGATAAAGAGAGAGTGAAAGAATTAATGATGGAGAAAGACAAATTGATTAAGATTGAAAATTTGCTAGCAGAGGAAAGCTGCAAGGTCTTAAAAGCTGATAGTTTAAACAAGAGATTAAGTGAACAGATTGCACTTAGAGACATTGAGATTGCAGAAGCAAGAAGAAGAATATATGGTCTGCTTGACGTAGTCTTGAATAGCAATATGTGGTCTTCTGTCAATGGTGACGATGATAGACAGAAAGTTTCTTATCATCAGAGCACTAAAGCAAAAAGCCAGCCTTATACACTTTTTGCGGATTCTACGGTCAAGAATGGTGGACATAGATCTTTCCGTGGGAGATATAACTTCTCACGCAATACAGATGATTCCAATGATAATGATTGCTGGCGGCAGAATAACAAAGGAAAATCTACAGTAATATCCAGTCCTGTAGATAAGAAAAGAAACAGTGCTAAATCTCAAGTCAGTGTGTTAAAAACCAACAGCGTATTTATTGACAGATCTGATAAATTGGTTACAAGTAACAAACATACTACTGCTTGTTCCATGAAGGAAACAAATGTTGTGAAAAAAAATAAAGAGATTGTCAAACCTTCTAGTCATACCCAGTCAAGGCAGTGTGACTCATTTTTTAAACACATTGCCACAAGCAAAGAAAAAAATAATTTTGATAGGAGACATAACCCTAAGGTTATAAAGTACCAAGGGAGTTCATCCTACGGTAACGTTTCTTCTCCTAAAAACAAGAAAAAATGTGACAGATCTCAACATTGTGATTCTAAAAGTTTTGAAAACTATAGCAGAAGTAATTATATGAAAGTTCATCAGTCTAGTAATAATTTTTCTGCTAAAAAGCCAGTTCTATCTGATGGACATTGTTATCTGGGAAGAAGTATTAAGAATAACTATTGTAACTGGGATTTAAATCAGTACAACGGTGTTAATAGAGCAAATAACAATGCTCTCAAAAGAAATTATACAGATCGCAACCAGGTTAACTGTGCTCCACATAAGAGCAAGATTATTAGCAATCAGAGTAATAGGAACGGTAATAGGTTCTTAAATGCTTTTGCTTGTCATGCTGATAGATTTGAGAGATCATCTCGGTCTTGTGAAGGTAGTAAATTTTTTTCAGCCTACCGCACTGACAACTGTGAATTATAGGTCAAGTTGTCCCTATGTTGTCTGCTATGTGACGAGAGTTGTTGACATCGCAGGAGGGCCACAACCTTACACCACGGAGTTTGGGTAATTGTAAAGTGAATTTTCCGTGTTCACTCATAATCTTACCATGGATTAAAATAGATATTTTCATTTGTATTGTCTCACAGCGAGCGACTTTGCGAGGGGAATCACCATTCTAATTTGACATTACCTGCGAGAGATATAGATCACTATGTACCATTTATCCATTCAAGCGAGCCTAGACAGTACGTTAACCCACCGTGTCATGATGTCACCTTGCGTGTTGATGAGATGTTCGCAAGACCTCGAAGGAATTTTTTTTTTGTTTTTTTCAAAGGTCCTGTTTATTTTTTGTTCTGTTTACAAACACTGAATGTTATTGTATTCTTTAGTATAGAACTTTATATGTTGTTAATGAAATATTATGTAATCTTTGTAACATTTGATTGCCATAATTATTTGTTGGTTGTTACTTATATGACTGTATTTTAATTATGCATTAAATAATTTCTATGCACAAACTTATTTACTGAGACAATGTAATAGTCATTTCTGTAGATAGTCCTGAGTGTTTTTATGCACTACTTAAAATTTTGGTTTTGTTTTTCATCATGGGTTTGATACCATGTTTAATTAACATATTTATATACAGATTATTTGAATTAATTGTTTAGTGAAAGGTAATTTTAAACATAACTTGTATGTATTATTAATGATTTTGCGTTGAAGTTAAGGACGTATTCTGAAACTTGGTTTCCATTTTTTCTCAATTATGACATTTGATAATTTAAACGATTCGATTTTTTGTCAGCTAGAATTAACTTAAATTTCCTATTAAATTAAGTGGGTAGAATTAACAGCGACGGCTGATACTCTTGTTCATTTAAAGAATTTAAATATCTGATTATAATACATAGTTAAGATAAATAATATTACACTTATATATATTTATAACTTCGTTTGTAGTTAACATTTTATTACCCAATGTGACGTTTCTTTGATGTATTTTTTTTTAAAAGAAGAGAAAAAAAAAAACTTACACGTTTTGATGTGTGTCTGTTTAAAGATAAGATTATTTTTATGTTACTCAGCTAATTTAATTGTTAGTTATTAATTATAGCTACATATTACTTAGAAATAAAAATACTATTTTTATTTAACCTAACGTTAAGAAACATTTTTTGTATTGTAATTTTTTGAAAAAATGTGTTTTGGACATTGTGATATTTATTTTTTCTGCGCCAGCGCTAGATTGTATGTTAAGCTTACTATTATGTAGTGACATTAATTCTTTGAAAATGTCGTGATGTTTGGATGTATTTTTTGGTTGTTAGCGCTTGACTATGCGTCAATGCGGAACTTGTGTTATCGTTAATAATTTTTGTTTGGATGATATTTGATGTAATTTATTTTTAGTTATGTATAAGTTTATAATTTAGTTAAATTACTTATTGTGCTGTGCTTGTCTTAAGCTTTCTTTTTTGTGTTAGTATATAAATATACTTTAGAATTTTTGTATTTTACATTACGTTGTTGCATTTGGATAGTTATTGTTAGGTGTTGTTACCAACTTTCTTTACATTTGCATCTTTACTGTCATCTCTCTTTGTTGACTATTCGTCATTTCTTTACATCTTGTCTGTTGTCTTTTCAATATTGTCTGATATTTTGTTTATGCTTCCGTGTTTCATCTTTGATGTAATTCATACTTCTTGTATATTTTTTTTCGTGTTACGCTATTTATACTTTCATTCTTTGTATTGTTAAATTAATTATATGACTTTAGATAATGTAATTGGTTCTTATAGTTCCATTTGTTTTACATGTATGGAATTGTTGTCTTCATTGTGTAATTATGATTCTATTTGATTCTTATCATATTCCCATTTCATATTTTGTCTTTTTCTCTTACGATAGTTTATTTTCTGTTTAGTTTGTACTATGTATACTTAGTTTGGTTTTGTATTAGATTATTTTTTGGTATGCTTGAATGAGTATGTTGGATGATTTAGTCGTTATCTTACATTTATTGATGATATTTTTGTAGATGTGCTATGTTCTCTTGTCATAGGTACATTTTTGTAGGTAATTGATAGAACTTCATTAAATTTTTAAAATTTTTGGGAATTAATTAAAGAGATATTTGACATAACTTCATTGACAGTTAAATTTTTGGGGAGTTTATTTTTGTACGTATTTCATATAATTTCATTAACCTTTAAATTTTTGGATCTTAAATTTTCTAAAAAATGATAAATCATTTTTTCCCGGACGGTGTGGCAAACTGTTACCAGTAATTTTAATGGAAGGGGACGTGATCTGGAAAATATTAGGTGAGCAGATTAGATTATGGGTTGTCATTGCTTGAAGACGTGATTGTCTTTAATGTTATGTTAAATTGTAATAGTAGAAGTAAGGTTACAAAGCGTGTGAACGCTAGTCAGTTCAATTGTGGAGGTTTGTTCACTCCGAACTGTTTTGAGATACGGGTGTTTAGCTATTTGTGGCTAGCCCGTGCAAGTAGTGAGACTGAACGGTGTTTTTGAACAGCCGGGTCTCGTAGCTGTTTTTTGGGCAGCAGATGTGTATTCCCGTGGGCAGTGAGTTTTGGGCATCGAATGGAGAGAGTCGGTCCCATAGTGTGTGTTCTCGATGGTAAGCCTGTACAGTGCTGAATATAAGAGGCCATGATTTGTGTAAGGCCATTATTTCCTGAGAGAGGATAATTGTGTTATGTGAAGACATATTGATAGGTGAGATTAGTGCAGACTGCTGGGTGAGCAGTATTGTGTGCATTTTGAGATGTTTGGATCCATTGACTTATATTGTGATATAATAGCGCTAAGATGAGTAAAGGCGAGATTATTGCAGACTGCCGGGGATGGAGTCTTGTGAGAAATTGCTGGTAGGACTCATTAGATTATGATAGCGCTTATGTGAGTGTAGCACGGCGAGGTTGGCCGTTTGCTATCTTTGAGAAGGATCCATTATTATTAATACAGCGCTGATGTGAGGAGTATCTGGAGGATACCATATTTATGTTAGCACGGCGGGATGTCCGGTTGCTAACGGATCCATTATTATTATGTAAGGAGTATCTGGAGGATACCATATTTATGCAGTAGCACGGCGATGATGTGAGCCGTTTGCTATCTGTGAGGAGGCCATATTTACGGATCCATTATTATATCTTATAGCGCAGGAGGAGTATCTGGAGGATACCATATTTATGTTAGCACGGCGGGATGTCCGGTTGCTAACGGATCCATTATTATTATGTAAGGAGTATCTGGAGGATACCATATTTATGCAGTAGCACGGCGATGATGTGAGCCGTTTGCTATCTGTGAGGAGGCCATATTTACGGATCCATTATTATATCTTATAGCGCAGGAGGAGTATCTGGAGGATACCATATTTATGTTAGCACGGCGGGATGTCCGGTTGCTAACGGATCCATTATTATTATGTGAGGAGTATCTGGAGGATACCATATTTATGCAGTAGCACGGCGATGATGTGAGCCGTTTGCTATCTGTGAGGAGGCCATATTTACGGATCCATGATTAGAATATGATAGCGTTAATGTGAGTACAGGTGGATAGCGCTGAGTTGAGGAGTATCTTTAAAGAGGTCATGGATATTGTAGTATCTGCATGATTCTGAGATGTGAGAAGTACTTTATTATTGTATTGCTATAACTTGTAGTTGACTATAACTGTGTATTCTGTGTTAACGTGGCGTGTTGTGGTGTATTAAACATTCGTTAACTATCATCAGCCGTTACACCCTTCCATGCTTCTATTGTGTGTATCTACTGTGAGTGACTGTCCCAAAGCACACTCACCTTCTTCACCATAAAGACATCCACCATAATTATCAGTACATATAACAGAGGTGCCTTACAGCAAAATGATATAGAGACAACTTACGCAACGGCAAAGACCACTATAAAGGCTACATTCAAGTCCAAATGGGAAAGAGAGCACCCGGGACATTTGAAAAATGACGCATATCATCAACTATCCAGAAAAGAACAGGTCATCATTTTTCGACTGCGCACTGGGCACAACAGATTGAGATACCATCTGTACCACAAATACAAAATTGGTGCAACAGATCTCTGCACCTGCGGTACCAGCCCGATGACAGTCGAACACCTGCTGCAGTACTGCCCAACCTACAGTAATGAACGGGGTAGCATATGGCAACAACCTACTTCTGTCAACGAAAAACTGTTTGGAGATGTCGGGAACCTTGAGTTGACTGCTGCCTTTATTAGAGTCATAAATGTGGAAGTCTGAAGGCGAACGAGGAAGAAGAAGAAGAAGAAGAAGATATCTCAGTGATGAAAAGGGATTTATGTTCGAAGAGGAGAATGTATTTTCGGGAGCAATCTTAATGGAAAGTATCCAAGAAGGTCACCTTAGTCGCGTAAGTTGAGTTGTTCGATACCGGATTGCCTATCTAGGAATCACGAGTAAATAGCTTGACTGTACCACGACTGAAGGAAGTGACGAATTATGATGTATTAATTGAATTCTGATGAACTGCATTTTATTTGGATGTGATGTGCTATTAAATTGTACTCTGTTCGGACTCTGAACACCATGGACTTATCAGTTGATATTATTGAAAGTTCAGACTATTGATCCACTATTCATGTTTGTCAGCACGGCATTAGAAGCTCTACCATTTGAAGTATTTATCAAAACTAATAATACAACAAAACAGTGATTATAAACCGGCACAGATGGAAGTTAGCAGAGAATACCATAACAAACGGTGGCAACAACCAGAATAAAACTAATAACAATGGAACAATGAAGCACGATACAATCTGTGTAAGTGGTGATAATAAGTTTTGTTCATCGGCAGGAAAATCCGATGTAACAAAGAATGGTTGGCCATTGCGGGGATCGAGAATGGTTCGCCAGTCCGTGAATCGAGAATGGTTGCCAGCGCGTGAATCGACAATGGTTTGCTAGCACAGGGACCAAGTTGACAAGCTAACGAAGTAACGAAAAATTTTTTTCTTTAGTCCATGCAAAAGAGTGAGTTCAAGTCAAATGGAAAATAAAGACATTGTATCATTCGATTGACCTAGAACTAGAAGTGTTTACGATCGGCTAGCGCTCACGTGACTTGCAGTTAGTGACGTAACACGCCTAACAATGAAAGACTGTACAACGTCATCATTTCATGTCCAAAATCCATAGCAGAAGTCAAGACCTTTCGCAATCTGTATCAAACTTCGATTTACCTTCAAAAATGGATCAAGAACTACACGAATGCTTTCAAAGTCACTAAACCAGCTTCGAGGGAATCCCATCTGTACCATTGACAACTGCCAGCATCTTGCGGGGAAAATTTTCATACGCTAAAAGATAAGTAAACCCAGTAGTGGTCGTTTCAGTGCAAAATGTCGTCCATCGAATTATGTGGGCATATTTAATTCATGCATGTTCTATGTATCTATCTATCTTCGTATTTTTTTTATGTGTGTAAGTAGATTTGGTCGCCACAAGCTGACCACAAAGATTCTAATCGATTCTAGGGTAATTGAATATTTGCGAGTTGAATACAAGAGACCCCAAAGAAATAATTTTGGACTCGTTCTGCTTGTTATTGCAAACATTTGATATTTGATGTTAGGTGTATAGTGATGGTAATTTCTGGTGTATTTTCCTGTATTCTGTTTCAATTTTTATTCATTTCTGTAATATGTTTGTAACTATTTCGTATTTTCTCCATATTGCTATAATTTATTTTAATTGTTAACACATTAACTACCGAATTAAAAAACACACTGTGGCCGAATTAATTTTTTTTTCCCATTTTCATCCTGTAGGTGTTTGCACAAAGTAAGCTGTAATTTTCGTAATTGTTTACAGATTTTTATGAATTACACGTCATTTTAAAGATAAATGAAAGTACTATTACAATAAACACCGGTTGTAACTCTAATAGAGGTTGTTGCTATTTAACGGCCCTCTGATGGCCGAGGACTTGCAATATTTTCACAATTATAACTGCTTCCGCCCCATCTCTATCAAAATCACAATTTCAATCAATGTGCACACCGTTTTCACTCTTGTCCTCGTAGCTAGATCTATCAGTCAATTGTTGAAACACGTGTCTATCCTATTCAGCCGTTAAACGAGATGTACACGCATTTTTTGTAGTCCTATCACTAGTTGCCACGGCAAACAGTTTTAAACGATTTGGTAACTAACCCAAAACGCTGAAAAATATAAACATAATATCAATTTTCCAGTGGTCTACAACAACCATGCTTTGGGAATTTGTTTTCCGGTGGCAACTTAAAATCTCGAACCAGATCAGAAAGTGTTTCAGTACATTTTTCATTCGTTTTATTACTAAAATTAGATTGGCGCTCTGAGCGGCTTGCGGTCCAAATGTGATTGATTTGTGAGCCGTTGACAGCGGCTTGCGGTAGTTAATGTGTTAATATATGTCTGTTATATAGAGTCCTGTGACGTCATCATTATTTGTACACATGTTTATTAACCCATATTTCGTCACCTTGAACTTCTCTGATACTTCCGAGTTTTATTTGGTTCAAGTAATCATTTTTTAATGTTTGCAATTGTCAATTGTGAAATGTTAATGTCTTGTACAATTTTATTTATGGTTTGTTTTGTCTTTATTGATGTTTAAGCTTATACTCTAATAGGGATAGCTTACCTTAGTTGGGTATTAATATAATAACATATATTTTGATTAATTTTTGAAAATAAATAAGAGGAACTTGATAATTGCAACTGTTTGCAGTAATGGCCCAGTGCACTAGTGTTTATCCATCATGACTAAGGCATGATGATATAGTATATTGACAAATAACTATAGGGTTATATTTCTTGGTGAATATGAGCATCATGTTAGATATTAAGTAGTATAATTTTATTAAAAATAGTACTACGTTGGCCATTGAGTACACATAAATAATTTAATAATTTTTATTGGTGTTTACAATACATTATTGATTAACTACATAGATCATTGATTTCAGAATGTCTACGTTAGAAACTTTTGTTAGAATAGGGAAAGATTTTTGTTATAAAGGACTAGAACTGAAATCTTTTGCTGAAGAACAACTAGCTATTTATAAACAAGAACAGGCAGATAGAAAACGTGAAGAAGAAGAACGTGAGGCAAAGTTAGAAAAGCAGAAAGAACTTGCTAGACGTGAAGAAGAAGAACGTGAGGCAAAGTTAAAACGTGAAGAAGAAGAACGTGAGGCAAAGTTAGAAAAGCAGAAAGAACTTGCAAAGCAAGAAGAAGATAGAAAAGAGGCAAGAAATGAAATATTAAGAATTGAGAAGGAAAATAAAAAGAAACAAGATGAAATTATAATGCAACAACAAAAGGAGTTGGCACTTATCCAATTGGAGACAGCCAAATTAAAAGCACAATGCGCTACTACTAGCCATGGTGTTAATGCTAATGATATGTCTTCAGCTACACAACATAAAAGTTATTATAACTTTAAACTGCCACATTTCAAACTTAATTATGATAATTTATCATCGTACTTGTCACGTTTTGAACAAGTATGTAAGACTAATAATTTGGATAAATCAGCATGGGCACTTAAACTTCGAGAATTTTTAGATGGTGAGCCCTTGAACGCAACTGAAAATGTAGATCCTACAATAGCTTGTAACTATGATGCCATTAAGGCTTTGCTATTGTGACGGTTTCATTTAGATGAGGAAGGTTGTAGATTAAAATTTAAAAATCTTCAGCCAGATTCACATAAAGATTTTTCAGGATTTATATCAAATATACGAGACACCTTCAACAGATGGGTTGAACTTGCGGGAGTGGAAAAATCTTATGATAAATTAGTGGACCTGATACTTAGAGATAAAGTACTATCTTCAGTTAGTCCGCCATTTTTTTCATTCCTACAGGAACGAAAACCACCCACCATTGCGTCCTTAGAAGAGATGTCTATAAATTATTGTTGTGCACATCCTAACGTCAGTTTAGGGAATTCACATACATGAGAACCATTACCAGTGGCATCCAACATGTCGTACCACGGTTATGACAAAGCAAGGACAGATAGTCTTAATAGGAACCATTTTTACAAAGGATATAATGATAATTATAATCATGGACAAAATCATTATAACAGCTATAACAATTTTAACCGAGGTAGACAACAGTTCAGAAATCAAATACCTCAATTTAAACCTAAAGATAATTTTCAACAAAAGCCTAGTTGGAATAAATTTGGTATTGACAAATCCAATAATAGTGGTAATCATTATCAGAGGAAGAATGAAAATTTTAAACCACGACATAAAAGTTACAACAGTAGAGGCAATGATAATAATTATTCAGGTGTTCGGGATAGACAACGCTCCATCTCCAGACATCATCAACAGTTTACACATAACACAGGGGCAGCATTGACCATGAATGCATCTCCATGTAATAACAATGTTGACACTCCAACACATTCTTCATCTGCATGCTATGTCATTGATAATAACGTGGCAAATGTTTGTCCACAATGCCATACTATTTTTCAGAAATCAAGTCAGCCGACAATACAGGTTACACAACCTACTCCTGCTATTTGTCTAACGGCTAACGATGGAACTGGGACATTGATTTTTAACAAGGGAATCCTGGATGGAAATATTATTTCTATTTTAAGAGACTCCGGATCCACCACCATTGGTATCCGTCAATCCTTAGTGCATCCACGTTATGTTACTAAAGAGTTTGTACGCTGTATTACCTTCGGAGGGACAGTGGAATATTATCCAACTGCAATTATAGAGGTTAAAACTCCATTTTTTTCAGGGAAAGTTAAAGTTTGTTTACTTCAGAATCAGGTTGCAGATTTGACAATCGGACGTATACATGGCAGCAAAGACTGTACTCCCGAGGAAATATTGGAATGGGAAAGAGTGAACTTGTATGCAGCCAATACAGTGACAACAAAAGCTCAAGCTCACGAGTTGGAAAGGAAGGATACTACAGCCACTAAAGTGATGGAGTACTCTAATGATATACCTACCTCCATGATTGAAAGAGAGTCTTTTGCTCGCAAACAAAGAGAAGACTACTCTTTGAAGAAATTTTTTGCATTAGTGAACAAACATGATGATATTACGGTTAAGAATAGAGCTAAACATTGGTTCACTATTCATAATGATATTTTGATTCGAAATAGTGTTGACAAAGATAAGGTAAAACATCAGGTCATAGTACCATCGTCGTTAAGGACATACATACTACGACATGCACATGACTCCCAATGCGCGGGTCATATGGGCTACACTTGAACATGTTCACGAGTGTTGTCATCGTTTTTCTGGCCGGGAATTTCACGAGACGTATCTTTATACGTACGTTCCTGTGTGACTTGCCAGGAAGTTAAGTCTCGTGGAGCTTTTCATAATGCCCCCATTCAGGCCAGTGAAATATCAGTTCGTCCTTTCAACAAGATGGCAATAGATATTATTGGTCCTATGTTACCAACTGCCAGAGGGCATAGGTACATATTAACATGTATTGACCTATGTACACGATGGCCAGAGGCCATACCTCTGAAACATATTACAACAGCTGATATATCTGATGCTTTGATATTAATATTTTCTAGGCTTGGGTTTCCAAGAAAATTACTTTCGGACCATGGACCACAATTTGTGTCTGATACAATGAAGGATGTAATGAAGACACTAAATATAGAAAGAAGTCTCAGCAGTGTTTATCATCCGATGAGTAATGGGTCCGTTGAGAGGCTCAACCGTACTATTAAACAACTTTTACATAAAGTTACGGTAAACAATCCTCAAGATTGGGACAGAGCTATTCCAGCTGTGTTGTTCGCTTACCGAGAAATTCCGCATGAGCAGACCGGTTTTTCTCCGTTCGAGTTAGTGTTTGGTGCTCCTCCAAGAGGCCCAATGGGACTCATTAAAGACTTACTACTCAACTCTGAGATGACTCAGGAAACACAGTCATCTTATGAATACATTATTAACTTACGTAAAAAAATCATAGAGGCTTGCCGCATGGCAACAGCTTCATCAGAGGCTGCGAAGGAGAGAGCTAGACAATTTCAAAACAAAAATAGAAGACTCTGCCAGTTATTTCCTGGTGACGAAGCATATGTACTACTTCCACAAAAGGGTAACAAATTATTAATTGCTTGGAATGGACCATACAAAATAGTAGATAAGATTTCTGACGTCGACTACATATTAGACATAAAAGGTCAGAAAAAATTTTATCATATAAATATGTTGAAAGAGTTCTTTACCCGTCCACTTCATCTACAGTCTATCTTCCACGACTTAGACAACAAATCAGTTAATTCTTATCAATACTCTAGTCTTTCTGTAATTCAGGAAGAAGAAGCATCTTTTCCTGAGGTTGAAATGTCTTTTCCTAAACCGGAACTGCAATCTTCAGAATCTTGGAGGGATGTTGCTATTTCACCTTCACTTACTTCAGATGAAAATAATTCCATTACTAAACTCCTAGAAACCTACTCTGATGTTCTGACGGATATACCTGGTCGAACTTCTATCATTTCTCATGACATTATACTGAAGGACAGTACTCCTATAAAACTTCGTCCTTACTCTGTACCTATCCATTTTCAAGATAAAACATCTCAAGAACTTAAACAGATGTTAGCATTAGGAATTATCGAACATAGTAACTCGCCATTCGCTTCACCACTAGTTATTGTAAGAAAAAAAGACAATAATATACGATTATGTGTAGATTATAGGAAACTTAACGCTCAAACTGTACCAGACAGTGAATCTCATCCTTTGATTGACGATCTACTTATTCGTCTTTCATCTGCTAGATATTTCACAAAAATTGACTTAACCAAGGGATATTGGCAGATTCCCTTAACTGAACAAGCAAAATATTACACTGCATTTTCGACTCCACAAGGTCTATATCAGTGGAATGTCATGCCTTTTGGGCTAATGAATGCGCCTGCAACGTTCATTCGCATGATGCGAAGAATTTTAGCTTGCAGAACAGACATCATCACTTATATTGATGACATCTGTCTGTTTAGTCATTCCTTTGATGAACATGTCATTGGATTAGGTTCAGTATTAGATATTTTAAGAACTAATAACTTAACTGCCAGACCTAGCAAAATGCAAATAGGTTTTCAAGAAATAACATTCCTGGGACATATAATAGGGGCTGGACAAATAAAAACTATTCCTCAAAATGTGTCTAAGATTTTACAACTATCAGTTCCACAAACAAAAAAACAAGTTAGGAGCTTGTTGGGTTTAGTACAATATTATAGTAGGTTTATTCCTAACTTGTCAACAATTACGGCTGTCTTGTCTTCGTTACTGAAGAAAGATATGCCTACAAAAGTTCTGTGGACAACAGACTGCCAGACAACTTTTGACAAAATAATATCTCTCTTCTCCAGGCAACCTATTCTTAGGTTACCAGATAGTAAAAAAAATGTTTATACTCCGTACAGATGCGAGCAATTATGGATTGGGAGGTACGCTATTGCAAGAACACGACGGCGTCCTGCACCCTACTCTTTATATATCCAGAAAACTCACCGAGACAGAGCGAAACTACTCGGTGATAGATAGGGAGCTATTGGGAGTCGTATGGGCAATACAAAAACTAGAGAAGTTCCTGCTAGGCGCTCCTTTTGTCATACAAACTGACCAACATGCTGTAGCATCACTTAGAAAAGCCAATCATAAGAACGCCAAACTTGCTCGTTTTTCAATCCTGCTTCAGCCATTTAATTTCACCATCGAGGCAATTCCAGGACATGAGAATATAGTCGCTGATATTCTATCCCGCAATCCTTTGCCATATAAGAAGGGAACATAAATAACTCATGGAACCAGAACTTGGTGATGAAACTGACACTTGTTGAATGTTCTGCAAAAGTTTACAAACTTACAAAATTCCAGGTCAAACAAGTTGACAAAGAAGAATTCTACGCACATTCAAAGTTGTAACAATCCGAGTAAAATAATCACATAACATTGACAACGTTGTGAATATGTGCACGGACTTTGGTTAGTGTCCAATCGTGACTCAGTCGAATTCAAATAGGATACATTCAAGATGAAAAGTGAAAATAGGAACAAAGTGACATACAGATATATTTTCATATACTTTCGTCGGAATGATAACGTGATATTCGTGGAACTTTACGAAAGAAGGACAACGTATTCCTTGGGAATGACATTACTTAATAGTATTATGATTAAATAATATAATAATAAAACAAGTAATATACATACAGCAAAACACAAATAGATAATATAGTTATGCTAGCTAATTAATTGTTTCATTTTTATATGTATGTATGAACTTACTTTAACATAATATTAATATATATAGTAATTCTATATTGTTAATTCACATACTAAGTTAGTTATAGGTTACGTTTATTTTTTTTTCCTTACGTACATCTATTATATTCTAGTCCATTAACTTACTTTTACTTTCTTTTAATACATTATTAACTACTCTCTTACTTTCCTTACAATTTTTCTTTTCTTTCCTTAGCTATTAATTCTTACTTTCCTTTACTTAGGATAAATTATATTCTATAAGATACTACACAGTCTACATTTAGTTAATATTATGACTCATTCATCATCTCATCTCAGCCCGTAACCCGTCATGGGTCGTAGGGGTGCCATGGTGGAAGCATCAGCAGACAGGGTCCTCCACTGCTCTCTATCCTCAGCAATGCGTACAAGTGTGGAAAAAACCGTGTCCTGCCCATTCTTTGATGTTATCAGCCCAGGATTTTCTCTGCCTTCCTCTTCTCCGTTTACCTTCGACTGTTCCCTGAAGGATCGTTTTCAAAAGGGAGTCATGACGAGTTACATGCCCAAACCAGGCAAGCTTTCGACGTTTCACTATTGATAAAAGTGGTTCTTGGTGGCCTGCATAGGTGTTTATCTTCTCTCTAACATAGACATTTGTTTTGTGCTCTTTATAGCAAATGCGCAAAATTCTTCTATAACATTTATGCTCGAAAGCACGNATCCTTCGCTCCGTATCTGCAGTGAGTGTCCAGCCCTCACACCCATACAAGAGAATAGATAATACAAGTGATTTGTATAATTTGATCTTCACAGGAAAACTGATGTTACTTTTCCAGATCACATTCAACCTTGTCATGGCAGCTGAGGCCATCTCAAGTCTTGTCTTGATTTCTTTAATTGATCTTCCATCACTACATATAGTGGACCCGAGATATTTAAAGGTGTTAACTTCTTCTAACGTTTGCCCATTTAACGTAATGTTGGTCGGAACATGTTTCTTATGGCTATTCACCAATATCTTGCTTTTTTCTATATTAATTTCCATCCCATACGTTCTTGTTACTTTCTCCAGTCTAGAGGTAAGGTCTTGAAGTTCTGATTCTGATCCAGCTATCAGATCAATATCATCATCAAAACGTAGGTTACACAGAGGTCAGCCTCCAATCGATATGGTTGATTTATAATCGTAGAGAGCCTTCTGCATAATATGTTCTAGATATATATTAAAGAGCACTGGTGACAGGATACATCCTTGGCGAACTCCTACAGTTGTTTTGAAAAATTCTCCAATGTCGTTGCTTACAAAAACAGCACTGCTTGCGTCCTTGTATAGTGCTTCAATGATATCTATGATGTTGGTATCAAAATTGAATTTTCTCATTACTTGCCATAAGCCTTCATGCCAGACTCGATCGAAGGCTTTTGTGAAATCGATGAAGTTATGGTATAAATCGTGTTGATGTTGGAGATGTTTTTCGATAAGTAATCTAATATTGAAGATTTGTTCTGAGGTACTTCTTTTTGGTCTAAAGCCAGCCTGTTCCTCTGACAAGATTTCTTCTGATTTCTGTTTTATTCTGTTCAAAAGTATCCTTAACATTACCTTACTTGGATGACTAATAAGGCTAATGGTTCTGTAGTTCTTGCACATTTTTAGATTTCCTTTCTTTGGAAGCGGTATTACTAATGACTGCATCCATTCTTTTGGCCATTTTTTTGTACTCCATATCTTCTGGCAAATTGTTGTCATGATTTTTACTATATCTGGTCCTCCATATTTCAAGAGCTCTGCTGGTATATTATCCACACCCGGTGACTTCCCTCTTTTCATCGAACATATAGCCTCTTCCACTTCTTCCCGTAATATTGCTGCATTTCCGAGTTCCCTGTTTTCGCACTTAATGTTGTTTAATATGCCTAAGTCAGTGTCAAGTTTACAGTTATATAATTCTTTACAATATTCTGTCCACCTTCTCGTTACAGCTGTTTTTTCATTGAGCAGAGCCCCATTGCTATCTTCTATGACAGTTACCCTGGGCTGTTGAGGTTTTGATAGTTTTCTTAATGTGTCAAAAGCTGCCTTGCTGTTACTTTTTATTAGCCCCGTATTAATGGACTCACATTGATCAGCTACCCATTTTTCTTTGGCCTGTTTCATTTTCTTCCTAATATTTTTGTTCACCATACTGTATTGCCATGCTGCTTCAGGGACCTCTTTCTTAACCTTTTTCATTTCCCGCCGTGTATCACATAACTTTAGAATGTCATCTGTAACCCATGGTTTGTTTATTTTCTGACTCATTAATTTATACTATAATTTTAATTACCATTTTCTATTCGTTCTAATTAAGTTAGAACTTTCTTCACAGACATAAGTATTTATAAATTAGTCACGGTTTGATAGTTGACATTTCTTTCTGTTGACATGGACTTAAATTTGACTACGATCTTCGACGATAGTATGTGATTCGTAGATCGATAATCTTTAACATTTTTTTTCACATACCCATAATTTTTAAAAAAAAATCTATAGTCTAGATTTTTTTTTTTTACCCCCGTCGGCCAAGGGAATGTTACAAGAGGATATATGATTTGTAGCAACTAGGTAGTAAGCTCGGATAAAAGTTGCACATTTTAGTTGTTGAACTGCAATAGAGATATATTATAGTTTTTGCTTTACGATGTTGAAAGCGAGGAGCATAATTTGCGTAGTTTTAATGTGACGTGTCGCGTTGGTAAGGTAGCACGTGACAACATTGTATTTGTACCCATATGTTGTTATATTTGGTCCTAGACGGACGGAAGTTTTTGAAGTCTCCCAGTAGAAGGATATTGATATCAAGGATTTTCTTGATGAATAGGTATTTGGGTCAGCCTATACTTAGTGGATACAATATTATATCTCAGTGATGAAAAGGGATTTATGTTCGAAGAGGAGAATGTATTTTCAGGAGCAATCTTAATGGAAAGTATCCAAGAAGGTCACCTTAGTCGCGTAAGTTGAGTTGTTCGATACCGGATTGCCTATCTAGGAATCACGAGTAAATAGCTTGACTGTACCACGACTGAAGGAAGTGACGAATTATGATGTATTAATTGAATTCTGATGAACTGCATTTTATTTGGATGTGATGTGCTATTAAATTGTACTCTGTTCGGACTCTGAACACCATGGACTTATCAGTTGATATTATTGAAAGTTCAGACTATTGACCCACTATTCATGTTTGTCAGCACGGCATTAGAAGCTCTACCATTTGAAGTATTTATCAAAACTAATAATACAACAAAACAGTGATTATAAACCGGCACACATGGAAGTTAGCAGAGAATACCATAACAAACGGTGGCAACAACCAGAATAAAACTAATAACAATGGAACAATGAAGCACGATACAATCTGTGTAAGTGGTGATAATAAGTTTTGTTCATCGGCAGGAAAATCCGATGTAACAGATGCGCGGTAGAAGTAATAACATGCGTCATGAGTAGCTTGCGTTATCATTGGCGGGTTTCAATAGTTATTAGAATGCAGAAAGATTATTGGTTTAGGAGCGACCATAAGCCTCATCTTCCACATTCACTGTCATTTTCATATAAATCTATCTTCTCAGTCTTTCTCATACTAGAGTCTTGCCTATACACTCAGACAAACTCTATAAACTTAAATCCATTTCGTGACAACATACCAGCCTTTCCTCTACACAGGAAGAAAAAAAAAAGCGAACATCATCATCCTAACATGAATAATTTCAAATAGCTATTAACTAATTTAGTTACAAAGTTTTTATTCTTTAGCATGGATGATTTCAAATACACTGTACCAACCTTTCCTTTAAGAAGTCCTTCAGGCCCAATGACCTTGTCAAACAAATGTTTTCCTACATGGGAATCTACAGCTGAGAGTGGATCATCCAAAAGGTACACGTCTGCATCCTGATATACTGCCCTGGCAAGTGATACCCTCTGCTTCTGGCCTCCAGATAAGTTTATTCCCTATCATAAATGCAAAATATTCTTTAAATTTCATATTAACAGGGAACACAATCAAATTTTGTGAGAGTCCATGCTGTTTTAAGAGAAGTTGCTAGCATAACAAAGCTACATGACTATTTATAATGAAAATAATGAAGGTAAGAGAATATGCAGTAAAATGTGGATTATACTGATTACATTAATAGTTGGTAGCATAGTGCTCTCTCGGGCTAACCTCAACACGTTAAGATAGAAGAGGAACAACTAAATAAGTAAGTACATTAATAGTGGTCTATTCTCTAAATATGCAAGTGTAATGACTCAGTTTGTTGTAGCAGTATGTGGCATATGTGCACAAGATAATGGTCATTTAAGTCTTAGTAGACAAATATTTTTCATTTGCCAGTAGTTTTTACTGCCAAGTATTTTTTCAAAAATACAGACCATTATCACAAAGCAATCTTTGTTCTTTAGGTCCAATGGCTGATGAAGTACAAGAACATTCCAAAACACATGGAGAAAAAAGTGGAAAAAGAAATATGACACGAAAACAGGAAAGATTGAAATAACTCAAGCTGAATGCTCAAGACAGAAGTTGGTCCTCTGCTTCATAAGCAGCTGAAAGGTGAAGAAGAAGCAAACACATTCCAATACAAACTAACAAAGTAAAGTATATCTATTACTGATTAAAAGTATGAAAACATTTGGAAGCAAGTACTAGAAAACAATGCTAAAGAAAAACCCAATCACACAGGTCATACAACAAGAATAAGGACAGTCGATAATAAGTAATTTAAAGATGTCTTACCTTTTCACCTATCTCTGTTTTGTCTCCAGCTGCTAGAATATCCAGGTCTGGCTGCAAAGCACAAGCCTCGATGACCTTGGAGTATCGACTCTGATTTAAAGGCTTGCTGAACAGGATGTTGTTCTGTAAGGTGTCATTCTGTATCCAAGCCTGCTGAGCCACATAAGACACTGAGCCCTGAACAAAAATGATCAATGTTACAGATTATCTACTAAATTAAAATAGATTAATCATGGTTCTACGAGTGACATAACTTTCAGTAACAAAACTCATCATGTCTGAACAATAAAAGATGAGCAAGAGGAAGGACAGAATGCAAGAATTGACTGTGTGCTCGATTCTCAACCCTTGGAAAATTAATTTTCTTCATATCTGCCCATCCATCTATCTACCTAGTCTATCTATCTACCTAGTCTGTCTGATTCAGCTCTTGAGTTAGGGAAGGCAGAGACAGCGAGGAAGGGAACTGGTTACCCCACCTCATAAAGCTAGACCTAGTATTGTGAAGTCTTTAACAATTCACTCCCTACGACACTATCTGCTATGGGACTCTAAACCACTCACCTCTGGTAAAATCTCCCACATACACTGGAAAACATGCTGAGTCCCTAGTCAATCGATAGCAGACTGTTTGAATATTTCATGAGTTCTTATAACATGCCACCCTAATATGATTATGTCTCAAATTATTGTCTAATTTACTGTGTGAAGGGTTGAATTTTGCATCTATTTGTTTGTTTATTAGTTTTTTTTCCTTGCATCCCTTTCTGTTATGTTTCTTTTTAAAATATTTAAATTTGATTATGATTGGATATTGCAAATGTATGCTGTTATATTACTTTTATAATGATACATGCCTAAATAATGCTTAAAGTAAATGTGAGGATGAAAGGGTACACTATGCATGATGAGACAGTGAGGAAGGGCAGAATGTCAGACGTGCCAATTCTTAACCCTTTGAAAATAAAGTCTGTTCATTTGTTCATATAAACCATTATAAATATTAATCACCAAGAAAAATATGGATGCGCCCTAATATAACCAGCTAGGTTGAACGGGACGCGTCTTGCCAAAACAAGGCAAAGTTTGTTTGTTTTTTTAAATTATGCTTCTGGTGTTCTTAGTTGAAACATCTGCTGTAAAAGATTTTCTTGCACATCTGTAAAACTATCTGATCTTTATCTTTATCCACTTCTTTTTTCTATCCATTCTTTCCACTAATGCCATGACATCTTAAGAAGCAGTTTTCATTCTTACGTGAGATATGTTGCTCTGATCAACAACATTTGGTGTTTAATCAAGATTTCTTCAACAATATCTATCCATCTTCCTCTTGGTTTTCTCACTGCCCAACAAGCAACATTTTTTGCTGTTGAGGCTAGAGCTGGCAGCTGATTTACTTGCATTTTTATTAATCACATCCAGTTTAAGAATGTCATCATTATGAACTTAATGATGATGGTATTTTCATGAAAAAAAGCATTTATATACATGTAAATGTCACAGCTTAACTAGAGATTTTCATGCCACTGCCATTAATATTTAAACTGTGTTTCTGTTGAGGGGAAAAAGAAAAAAAAAGACATGGTGTGTTTCTAGTTTTTAATGGTAGCAACAATTCATGGTTTACAATGACTTAGCTAACATGAGTTGTATTTACATGTTTTTTTTAAACAATTGCACATTATTTTCTATCATTTTTTTCCACTAAATACATTTTTCTTACATTCCTTAATTTTAAAAGCTAAATTTCCCATGGTTTTGCCCAGACTTCCATGAATGTTTAGAAATCTGGCTAACAACTTACTCAAAAGGTGCAATGTGGTATTAAGCCCATTGCCAGGAAAAACTCCAGACAGCAGCTGCCCACTTCCTGTCTTATCCTCACACCTTGTTCCACTGGTATATTTGTTTGGTTCTTTCCATCAGTTCCACACTGATAATTGTGTGATATCAGTTCAATTCTTCTATTCTGCACAAGCACCCACTTATGGAAGTCATTTCAGCTGAGTAAAGGAGGAAAATATTTTCCATGCCACAACTGGACAAACTTGACAAGCATAAAATATGGAGATAGCTCAACTATTTCAGCCGAGTAAAGGGGGGACATATTTTCCATGCCATTACTGGACAAATCTGACAAGCATAAAGTATGGAGAAAATCTCTAACTATTTCAGCTGATTAAAGGAGGAAAATATTTTCCATGCCACTACTGGACAAACTTGACTAGCATAAAGTATGGAGATAGCTCAACTATTTCAGCCGAGTAAAGGGGGGACATATTTTCCATGCCATTACTGGACAAATCTGACAAGCATAAAGTATGGAGAAAATCTCCAACTATTTCAGCTGAGTAAAGGAGGAAAATATGTTCCATGCCATTACTGGACAAATTTGACAAGCATAAAGTATGGAGAAAACTATTTCAGCCGAGTAAAGGGGGGACATATTTTCCATGCCACTACTGGACAAATCTGACAAGCATAAAGTATGGAGAAAACCTCCAACTATTTCAGCTGAGTAAAGGAGGAAAATATGTTCCATGCCATTACTGGACAAATCTGACAAGCATAAAGTATGGAGAAAACCTCCAACTATTTCAGCTGAATGAAGGAAGCATCATGCTATAGATCAGTGGGATACTCTACGATTGCAGAATAGCTCAAACAACTCACCTTGACAGCAACAGTACCAGAAACTTTGTCCATTTCTCCAAGAATGGCTGACAGTAATGAAGACTTCCCAGCGCCCACAACTCCTACCACAGCTACCAGTGATCCTTCTTCTATGTCAAGGTTGATGCTGTTACACAAATACAGTCTCATTATTCAATGCACAAGCATGTGATATAATACATTCTCATTCATCTAGTAAATGTTTAAAAATGATTAACAATAACAGAGAGCTGGTTTTTATCTTTGTCATTCTATAAATTTTTCCTTGCATATTTTGTGTAATATTTCAGAATGCTATACTATCCTACTCTTCCACCTCAAATTCTAAATGTACCGTGTTTGCTTCCCAGTACAGGGAATGTAATTTATGGAAATGTTTTTCAGAATCAGTGGTTCCTAATGATGTCATACTCCCCATAGATCTCCTGGGTAGTGAGATCGGACGTCTAGCCTTCCTGGATAAGGGCTAAAAAATAGAAGGTCCAGTGTGCAAATTGCATACGTACAAAAATCCTTCGATCATATAGCTGCTGCCCTGGCAACATTTTTTTTAAAAATTAGGAAGCCCACCCACCAAAAAATAAATATAGACTGTGGGATTCCTGTATATACACAGTGGGATTCTTGCCAGTGCTATGGAGTTTGTGCACTGTGCTGAGAGCCTGCTTATGTGATCTAAAGGAGGAGATCGGAGCACTGATGGCATTGTCCATGTGCAATCAAGATGGTCCTTAAAAAAAAACCAAAAAAATACACCAAACTACAGTAATTACACACTTGATTATATTAGAAAGTAGCATGTAAGATGGAAATGTGTTTAATATTTAATCAACATTTTAATGCAGGAATTCACGTTGATGTGAAATTATTATACAAGACAGGAAACTTACTTGGACAGTACCGTGTGCCCTTCTTCCCAAGCAAAGCTGCCATTCTCCACATGAACAGCTGATTCTGTGAATTGTCACGATAAATTTTTGTAGTGTGACAAGGGGCAATGTGTTTCACTTAAGTTATTGACATAAATCTACAAGGAGCAGTGTAATTCACTTAAGTTATTGACATAAATCTAAACAGCTGACTTAGCTAATGACTTTAGCTCTGAGTAGAAGCTCAACAGCCATTTTGTGTACTTTCAAACTTGAAACAAAATGGAAGAGAATCATATGGCCGAGATGAGGTGCAGGGCAAAATGCAGTAAAATTATGTACTTAGTCTTCTTCCTTTCGAGGGGGTTATCGTGCAATTAATTTTAGAATACTGCATAGTCTATCTCTTTACTCACTTATGTATAAAACATCTTCTTTCTTAGGATATCTTCTTAAGAGGCATCATGCCTTGAATTTTAGAATGAGAGAAATGCCACTTTTTAATCCATTCTTGGATGTCTTGTCTCCTTCTTTACAATATCCTCTTAGGCATCTCCTGCCTTGAATTTCATAATAAAAGAAATGTCTCTCTGTTTACCCTTGAATGTCTTGATTCTTGCTCAAGATTTGTTCTTTCTCTTATACATGTCAAATATGTGTAACATACAGGGTGATTGAAAAAACACTTCCATTTTTAAAATGTTTATATCTTCACTATCTATTGAATATAAAGGTAGTCACATAGCTGATACTGCCAATGGGGAGTGAAGTGTCAGAGATTCCACTATACTAGGTCCAGAATCGAGAGGCGGGACGATCAGTTTCCTTCCTCGCTGTCCTTTCCTTCCCTAACTCAAGAGCAAGGTCAGGTACCCACTTACAGCTGGGTAGACTGGAGAGTGTGTTGATACCATGAATCAAACCGGCACCTTTGCCGTGAGAGACCAGTGCTCTAACCACTCTGTCAATCAGACACTCGTACTGGATATACATGAAACAAATGTCAAGATGAGGAGCAATAACGGCCATTTGACAAGCAAGTTTTATATTTTTTTCCACACAGACATGATAGATAAATAAAATCTTTACATGAAATTACATTACAAGAAACAGAAAAATTGCTGCACACTACGAAATCATTTGTTGAACAGACTGGATGTCAAGCTGAGCTGTAATGTTAATGTGGCATAGCCTGTGCTGTGTACTAAACCGGCAATCAATTATCTTTATAAGTGTATTTTTACGTTTGTTTCCAACAAGTTAGTTGTATAGAGGTGAAGAAAGGTAGAATGAAGAAAATGGTCAGCTGGCCAAGTCTGGTTGATTTTTTTTTTTTTTTTCGTACGCCCGCTAATACTCGAGGCGAAATCTCAGGTTATTATTAATGTCTAACCTGACATTGATTTTACGTGAGTATCCCTTTTTTCTTGTACAGAGACAGGTGTCCCTCGCCATTCAGGCAGATACTCGCCGATTTCGGAGGTACCCATTGCAGCTGGGTCGGCTCAGGAGCTGCCAGTCCCTGGTCGATGACATTCCTTCAAATGTTCTCGCCAGGTCTCGAGTTAATCCAGTCCAAATCCCGGTCGACGAAAAATCCTCAAAAGCCGTCGGCCGGGTTTATCCTGGATCACCCGGTCGCCAGAGCGGTGTGGTAACCACTACGCTAGCGCGGCTGGTTGATGAAACTCCTCTTATCTATAAGGGATATTTCAAAGTTAATATAATGAGCTCCATAAACTTACTGCCATATTCTTGTCTTTCCACACAGTCAGGATCCAGTTCTGGATTGTCTAGAAACTTCTGAATCCTCTGCAGTGAAACATTTGTCTGGAACCAGATGTTACCAAAATATTAGTAAAGTACCATCAACAAAATAAAGCCAGTAAAATTATTAAACTAATCAAGTAATCAATGTCACTTTTATCATCATCATCATATTCTTTTTCTTTTTTGCTCCCACAGGAAAAACGAGAAACCACCACTACAGCTGGCTCCCTTACAGGAAGCCTGTACTGAAGCTTGAATGTGATCTTGCAGTAACGGTCTTTATAGCAATTTGTTTTACATGATAAGGCTGCCAGCCACATGCAAGATGCCAATTTATATTAAGCAAAATGTCCAATCCCATTATGTTTAACATGGCTACTGCAAACGCATTAAAATTAAACAGAAACATTTTAGACCTTACATACAGTCAGTCCCATTGTGTAGGGGGTAGGAGTGGCAAAGAGGTATGGTGTTGCCTCTAATTCTAAAGGTACCAGGTTCGCTCCCAATAACGGGGATATAACTGATGGAAATTTTTTCAGAACCAGTGGTTCCTAATGATATCATGCTCCCCCCTGATCTTCTGGGTAGTGTGAATGGTTGCCTACCCTTCTCAATAAAGGCGAAAAAAAAAAGAGGTCCTGTATGCAAGTTGCTCATGTTAAACATTCCTCTGCAGTTGGAAATCATAAAGAGTAGGCCACATGGCTGCTGCCCTGGCAAAATTTTTTTTTAAATTAGGAAACCTATCCACCACAAAAATATTTATAGAATGTGTGATTCCTGTATACACACATCAGGGTCCTCGTCTGTGCTATGGAGTTTGTGCACTGTGCTGAGACCCTCCATGTAATCTAAGGGAGGAGACTGGAACACTTATGGAGTTGTCCATCTGCAATGAAGATGGTCCTTAAAAAAAACCAAACCAAACCAGTGCTATTGTATAGCTCTGAAAAATGGAGAACAACAAAAACAACACCAAAAACAACAACCAAAAAACTACAGACTTTCATAAATGGATGCTTGCATAGAATAGAAGAATCGCTGTGGTATGACAAGATCACTAATGTGGAACTAATGACAAGATCACTAATGTGTAACTAATGACAAGATCACTAATGTGGAACTAATGACAAGATCACTAATGTGAAACTAATGACAAGATCACTAATGTGGAACTAATGACAAGATCCCTAATGTGGAACTGACAAGATCACTAATGTGGAACTAAAGACAAGATCACTAATGTGGAACTAATGACAAGATCACTAATGTAGATCTAATGACAAGATCACTAATGTGGAACTAATGACAAGATCACTAATGTGGAACTAATGACAAGATCACTAATGTGGAACTAATGACAAGATCACTAATGTGGAACTAATGACAAGATCACTAATGTGGAACTAATGACAAGATCACTATGTGTAACTAATGACAAGATCACTAATGTGGAACTAATGACAAGAACCAGACGAGTACCTGTGGAACAAGAAATGAGAAGACGCTGGAGATGGATATGCCGCACACTGAGAAAACCTGCTGATAGCATTACCAGATAATCCCTGTTCGGGAATCCCCAGAAAAGAGAACTGGGGACAGACATGAAGGTATGAAGAAGACACTGAAAGACCTTGAGCTGATGGCATGGGACAGGAAGACATGGCATAAGTTTAGTGAAAGCCTATGCTCTTTTGAGAGTTAAAAGTTGAAGACAAAGTGACCACTAACATTCCTTTAACAGATATCTAAACTGTCAGTTGTCCAGCAACAAACATTACCTGCACCACAGTTGTGATGACATGAGGAACATGGGACAGTGGGAAGCGTAGAATATTGAACAAAGCCAGTGACACAAACGCCTTTTCTGCATCTAGTATATTGTCAGGGGAGGACAGCACAAATACACCAAATGTGGTCAGAGACACCTGTAGATTAAAACAAACATTCATCAAAGTTTACAAAAAATGCTTGATCCAGCTAACTACAGCCAACAGCCTTAACTTTATAAGTTCTATATTTTCAACATTTATTATTCAAGCTGTCATAATTTTCTTGACTGAGGAATTATAGATTATAAGAAAGAATTACAATGATTACCAGGTCACACAGTCCTTTATATTTGAACATGCGCCCTAATATAACCAATGGGCTATGTGTGTAGGTTGAACAGAGCATGTCTCTCCTAAACAAAGACATTTTTCTTTTAATTATAAGAAAGAGTAGGATTCAATATACACATAAAATTATTACAATTATGAATTAAAGTGGAAATGTGGATGCAATAAACCGAATTAAGTTGTTATCAAAACACCGCCATCAAATTCTAGAGCAATACTGCATGTGGTATCAAACAATCAATTCCCTTTAGCTCCCCAAGGAACATAGGTCTTCAACAAACACAAACCAAGTACTCCTGTCACGTGCCATCAGCTCAAGTTCGGTAATTTCCTATCTTTCGTACCTTTTTGCTCCGCAGTGAATATGTATAGTCAAGTGTTGTTTCGTAGCGCTTAGGGTTAGGATTAGAATTAAGGTTAGGATTAGGATTAGGGTTTGTGTTAGGGTTAGTGTTAACCATAATACTAACCCTAATTCTAACCCTAATCCTAACCCTAAGCGCTACGAAACAACACCTAACTACATATATTCACTGCGGAGCAAAAAGGTACGAAAGATAGGAAATTACCTCAAGTTCTTTCCACATCTTCTCATCATTTTTCTTTGTCTCTAGTTCTTATCTCCATGTGTTTTTTGGTCTACCTCTGCCTCTTTCCCTGGGGATTTCAGAACAAGCACTGCCCTGCAATGCTATCAACAGGTTTCCTCAATGAATGATTTCCAACAATGCCTCATTTACGCTTTTTCTCTAGCCCATTACTAAGCTGGTCCAAAATAAGCAAAAACAAGAATACCAAACACAATTTATGTGTTCAAATAAAATGAATAATAAATGGAAAACAAACAATAGGCCATCCTAAAATGATGGAGACCTGTTAGGTGAAGAAATGGATGCTGGTATTTGACAAGATACACACTGAGGAAACCAACCAATAGCATCACAGTCTTTTCTTTCTGGAATCCCCATGGTTGTTGTTGTTGCTTAACTAGGGCTGCTGAGCTTTTCGCTCTTTTGCAACCAATACCAAGTTGATGACTCCTTGGTATTATCTACACTGTAGAGTGTAGATCTAGGCTTTTCCTGGGGCTTTCCTGCTATTCTAAAACATGTTGAGTTGAAGTCATAAACTCTAGTTTCTCCAGCTTCTTCTTCTTTGATCCTTAGCCGCCGACTGTCAAAGCAGTCAGTGGCCATCACGCCTGGTGGCATCTTGTAGGGCAGCAACCAACTGCTTCTACTTTGTTCAGTCGGAAGCGATCCTTCATACAGAGCCTCTGCTCTGGTTCACTCTGTCACATAGGGAGTTATGTTCTATAAATTGTCTACATTTTCCTCTTTCTTCCACTCGGGTCCTCTAAAATTTTTCTGTCACCCTTTACCCTTTTTCATATATATAATTTTTTCGCATTCGTTAGTTTGCGAATAATATTTTCTTTTCCCATTCGATATTTTATCGTTTTTCTTTCTCATACTGACTAGTAACCTTATTGCATCAGATGTCAGTCGCGCAGATAGCTGTGAAGATACGGTTCTCGCCAGACATACGTCTGCAGTTTCCCCCGGTCAGAGCGCGGCCCGACCAGATTTCTGGGCCTGGGGTGTGAGAAATTCGTTTCGCTGGACACAGAGCAGACTTTTGGTCTACCATTTATTTCACCTGTCACTAGCTTAAGGTGTCAAACCCGGCATCTGTACGACGTAGTTGTAGACGGTGGTCTGAGATTTGCAACTGACACGCGCTTTTCCCGGTCAGTTTGTCAACGCAGGTGCGTAATCGCCCGGTGGCAGTTACGACACGCCTCTAAGTATAATGTAGCTGTTATGAGAAGGGGGAGAGATCGGCGCGGGGGAGATAGTTCATCCTTTGTCTGTTTCAAATATTAACCCACGTTTGAAACTATTTCATTTCACTCAGTAACTTTGCAGTTAGACTAGAACAACCTTCGTTCGATTTCTAAAAATCTCTGTAAATAGAGATGGCCTTAGTTTGGTCGAAGTGGTTTAACGTTCTTAGAAATTCTGTGTTTGAGGTATATAAATATTATATATAATAGATATCTAGTTGTGTGAAGTGATTTAGTGTTAAAATCGCCGATTCCATTTTAAACTAGTTCTGTGTGCAGAGTGAATATTTTGATAGTTTGTTATTTCTTTAATCGTCGAGTTGCAGTGGAAATACAAAATAAATTATATTTTTAGCTTACTAAACAAGTAGCTGAAATAAGTTTAATTTAACTGCTAAATACTCAGTCGAAACTGTTTTAATAACTAACTTATAACGCTAGATACATCATTGAGTGTTGACGAAATACGTATGTATTTTCTAATTCATGATGTTTGACTTTTTTTATATATAACTTATTTCACCGGAATGTTTAAATAATAAGTCAAGCTGTAGGCTTGCTGTTTTAAATGTAAGTTATATTGGGTACAAAATACGAAAATGATTTATATGTGCTTTTCTTTTTATACAGTGAAATACTGGGGGTGACCCGAACTTTACCAGCATTTAATAAGAGTTCATACGTGTGAAGAAATAAACAGTCCTTAATTTGAACCACGTGGGTTTCTCAAGTAACCCTGATCTGACAGTGCAGGTGCAAACAGAGTTAGACAGTAATACTATATCCCACTAACGGGTTTTCGAAGACTGTAATGATCAATACTGGGCCTGTGAACCAGATCTTAATTTCTTCCATAAACTCTACGTAAATTTTCTGCCTGGCGGCGAGAATAATTACAATCAATAACATTAATTTTCCGATACTGTTGACAAGTGAGTGGGGAACCAAGATTTTCTGTTTTGAGAGAAGTTGTCCACCGGTCATCTTCTAAATTAAGGGAAACTTCGTGTTCTGACATTTTTGTGCTCGTTTAAGCCTAATTCTTACCTCGTGAGTCAAGTGACATTAACTTTAGTCTGAAATAACTATCGCCTGAAGCAGACGCTCCCCAGATCCATTTTGATGAAACCAGCAAACAAATCTGCAGAGCTGGGATCTGTTTCATTAAACGACAGTAACAGATAAAAAGTGTGAGTGTCCAAAAGTTGCGCCAGCCGGCGAAACCACAACATGAGTGTAAGTATATCAGGGCCCTGACGAAAGAATCGAGTGAAAGTGACGGAAGGATGTTCGTTGTATAACACACTTACTTGTTATATTTGTTTTTTTGTTCCTTAGGCGAGATTTGCTGCTTAAGTAACGTGTTCCTGTCAAAGTCAGTCTATACCTTCAAAGGGGGACAATATTAGACCCTAACCACATGCATCTATAACACTTTGGGCCATCATCTGTCATCCTAACGGGGCTGTGGGCTAAACCTAGAGTTAAGATCATAGCGGGGCTATCATCCTTGTAGCATTTTCTTGATATTTTATGACTATGTGCATATGTTTTCCTTGATGTATTTTTTTTTGTTTTGGTGTTGTGAGAAGATTTTATAGATGATAAATAAAATCTCTCTGGAACTAATCAGCGTGTTGGTCAGCTCGTTCTAGAATATTTACATAAGTATTGTTATAGTTTTCCCACGTCTGTGTGTCTAACTGTTGTCACTTGAAGGGGTGTGCACGAGAGTGGTATGTTCATACATAGTAACATATGTTGTCAATAGTCTGTCTGACTCTTATATATCTGTCGTAGAAGATAGGCCTGAGAGAGAGAGAAGATTCTTGTTTTTTTCAGGGGACAGCTCTATTTGATTCGCTACCACTGCACTCTTGGGAAAATCTATTTCTTTTTACTACTCTCACTGTGTATATCACATATTCTAATCTATTCAGAAGGGACCTAACCCAAGTCTTAATTCTCCTATCTAAAATCTACGACAAATGGTCGCTCGTTACCGGGAATTGAACCCAAAATCCTAAGGCGATACGACAAATGGGTTCTCGTCCGTAGGATTTTTGAACTTAGAATAGGAAGACGAGTACGACAAACGTGGACTCGTCTATCTGGATTTTGTACTTTAGATTCTTTATTCTGATATAGAGTAAGAGTGTGATGTCTTGTGAGTTGTTATATCTTTAAATAATTTATCCCTAACGATCTGTTTACGGGCGTGCTGACCACACAAACTGATAAGTTTTTCCACAGCATTAGGAAGCATTATACGTTTGGTTTACAGGTTGATTTTGTCGGAATACATGTTAATTAATGATTTTGTAATACTAAACGCTGGTAAAGTTTTGTGAGTGTATAACATTCACAAGGGTTCTGAAGAAGTAGGTGTTTGAGCAAAAGCTAAGGAGTGCGTTTCGGACTATTTGTCCAGATTAATTGCCTCCCTTACCCTATCTGACTTCAGGGGCGAACTTAGCGTGGAGTTTATAATTAAGGGATTATTTTTCTCTTTAATTTTTGCAATAATTATTTTGCTTTTCCACTGTAGCAACTTATTTTTCAGAAGTAATCTTAACTACCATTTAGTTGGCGTAGTCGTGTTTTGCATTAAGTGCTTTATTGCCGATAATAGCAGCGATAGTTAGATTTTATTTTGGAGGAGGTATCCCAGGGTTAAGGTTATCATCTTTTGATTTTTTTTTGGTGATTTTTTTCTCGTAAGTGGTAGGAACCAGTGTACCCTTATTCTTATCTTTTTCTCGTCTACGTCTCAGCCACTGATTTAATATGGCAGAAAGGGCGAAACTGAGACAACTCCTCAGAGAGGAAGCGAGACAAGAGGGACTGGACGGCGACGAAGCGAAAGCTTTCGTCAGGGACGAACTGGAGAGATATGATGCGGAGCAGATGGAAAAAGCAGCGGAGAGGAAAGAAGAAGCAGACCGTCTATTACAGCAGAAGAAGATGGACGAGGAAATGGAAATTCGCAGGATGCAGCACGAGGAAAGAGAGAAGGAAAATGAAAGACAGCATGAGGAAAGAGAGAAAGAGAGACAGCACGAGTTGGCTCTTAAAGCTCTAGAACTCCAAAGTCGTGGTGCTGCCTCTACCTCCAGCAATGGAGAGTCTTCTCCTCATTCTTCCTTAACTGATCCTTCTAACACTCAATCTACTCATCTCACTGCTATGTCTTTTCCGCTAGAATCTTTCCCTTGTCCAAATGAGAAGATTGACACTTGGCTAGAAAAATTTGAGAAAATTGCAACTCTGTACGGTTTAGAGAGGTCGCGTTGGAACATGAAGCTTTCCCAGGCTTTGAAAAGTTCTGCGTATGATGTTTACGCCAAACTGGAAAGCAGCCAACAAGACAACTATGATCTGTTGAAGAAAGCATTACTGGAGCGCTTTGAAAAGAACGCTCGCAAATTTTTGCAACTGTTTCGCAACAGCCGGAAAGAGAATTCTGAAACTTTTCAGCAGTTCTCGTCTCGTTTGAAGGGTTATCTGACAAAGTGCCTAGAGCTCTCACAGCTCCACCCAACCTATGAAGGTCTTGAGGAATTTGTTTTAACAGAACAAATAAAGAACACTTTGTCTGCTGATACCCGGAGATTTCTAGCTGAGCAGGGGACAGAAAAACTTGAAGACATTTTGGAAAAGTCTGAGCGTTATCACAATGCGCTGGCTGAACTACCGGCCACTAAGCGGAAACCGACAGAGGAGCATTTTTGAAAACATAACCTAGAGCAATCTTCTCAGGCTTCCAACTCAAATAACCACAGAGAAACTGGACCTCAAAACCCCCCTCCTGAAAAATCCAAGTTCTACAAGAACAAGTACCCCAACCACCCCAAACAGTCTGATCAACCCGACCGCCCTACATGGCAGCGCAGCCAGAAAGGACAAGGTGGCAAAGGGAGAACCCCTGAGCACGGGACATATGATCAGAGCGAGCATACCGAGCCGAAACGCATAGGATGCTTATTGACAGTCTCGCAAGGCGGAATTATTGACAGTGATTCCCAACCTGTTGGGGATAGACCCTCAACGCGAGGTACTGTTATTTTGAACGGTTCTCAAACTTCTTGTTTATTCGACACGGGGCTTTCTTACGATTGCATTGTTGCCAGGAACCTGGTCAAACCCGGTCAAGAGACAGCAGAGACCGTCCAACTTTGTGGAGTTCGTAAGAGTGATGCACCTACAGCGCTTCCCATCGCATTGGTGGAGATACACTCTGACTTTGTCAGAGGGGTGATCAAAGCGGCTGTTATGGATGATCCCATCTACCCAGTCATACTTGGCGGGAGATACGTGTGTATTGGGAAACCGGAAGAGCCGATTGTGGCAGCAGTAACTACAAGAGGGCAAACCAAGAAGGAACGGGAGCCTGCGCCTAATTTGTTACCCATGGAACTTAAAGAAGCGCAATACAAGGACCCTACCTTGGCACCCTGCTTTAGGAAACTGCCCATGGCTAAGGAACCCAAACAGCACGGGGACATTTTTTCTGAGGATGGCGTACTTTATCGGAGAATGGGCAAGCCTGACCAAGGTTACAACCAGCTCCTAGTACCGAAACAGTACAGAAGCCAAATCCTAGAAATGGGGCACTCTCTTCCCTTCAGCGGACATATGGGACAGAACGCCACAAACCAACGGATAACCACTCATTATTGGTGGCCAGGAGTAAACACTGATATTATCAGGTACGTCAAATCCTGTGCCCAGTGCCAACGTGTACCACCCAAGCAACGGACACCCCCAGTCCACATGGGTGAAATGCCAATAATGGGAACACCATTCGAACGGGTTGCACTCTTGGGAAAATCTATTTCTTTTTACTACTCTCACTGTGTATATCACATATTCTAATCTATTCAGAAGGGACCTAACCCAAGTCTTAATTCTCCTATCTAAAATCTATGACACACTCTTTGAATCTCGGCCTCCACAGTTCTCTGCTAAGTTGTTTTTGGTTGGCCTCTCTTTCACTTTCCTTCGGGGGTCCATAGCATAGCTGTTGTTGTGATGGCATTGGAGTCTCATCTGAGGACATGGCCAACCCAACTCCAGTATCTGCCAGATATGATGGTGTGCATGTCCTCTTGGTTACTCCGATTAAGTAGTTCTCTCCAGCTTGGCTTGCATTTACAATCTTCACATTTGGTCCCAAGCTAGGAGGAAGAAGCACATGGCATGCTGTCAAAATATGCAAAGCTAAAATACTGTGCTATGGTTGTGGGCTCTCCCAAGGAACTGTCACATCCTGCACAGAGTCACTTCTCAGTATCCCTTGCCTATCATGGTTCCATAGTGAGATCCTCCTACATGCAGCAAAGCAAGTAAAAGCCAGAGTGTGTATGGGGCCCAAGTGACTCCTCCAAGATAAGTGTAAATGCTGGGTTCTCAACACATTTCACCACAACGGAGATCTCTGGAAGTGTGTGGATGATTTCAAGAGTCAATGAGGGTGTAATTAGCCTCACAGATAGAGGTTCCCACACACACACAAACACACGCACACATGTGCATGTGCACACACACACACATACATATATGTCGTGTTTAGATAGGTTTTTAAAGTTATTTAAGGTCCTGCCTGAGTATAGGGGATGGTGATAATAAGTGAGAAGTAAAGGTCTAAGAAAATAGATTTTCACGAGTGGATAGTTTAAGGAGAAGATCTGTCTCTGGACTGAGTAGTGCCTCTAGTCCAGCCTATCTTTATGACTATAATTTAGTATAAGACAATCTTGCACCTCCCTATATTGAGAAATATAAGTTAAACTAAACACACACACACAATTATGTGACAAAAAGACACACAAACATGAAAAAAACTATGGTTAATTGGGTATGGGTCTGACCAACACACAAAGTTTAGTTCTTTTGTTGTTTATTATCATTAAACTTTACAACATCGAATATCTAAAAGAGAAAGATCAAGTACATCAGAATTATATATTTAGAAAAATAAAAGAATACCTGTGCCCTCCCCTCATTGAGAAGATAAGACACCAACCAGTTAATAACCCCAAAGGTTAAAAGTTTAGCACTAGGTTACAGTACACAGTAAAGAAAGAACACAGTTCCCACTAAACGTTATCCAATAAAATTAAACAATAGTCAAACAGAGTGCTGATGATACAATGTTTCCTGTACTAAAGAAAATATTTCCCTCTCTCTTTGTTATACGTGGCCACACAATCTCGCTTCTTACCCTATTCTTGGTGGAACAATCTGTTGGATGTAAAATCCATGAATATGTATATAAGGTCCAGAGTATTTATCTTCCGAATTGGGCCTCAGTCCCTCCACTAATAATTAAATTTTATAAGGGGGACGTCTAATTTGGTGGTTGATTCCTGGATAAACAATGTCACCTTGAATAGTTAATGCAGAGGCTCTCTGAGATCTGGTGTTCACAGTAAACAGTAGGAAAACATCTGATTGCTAAAAAAAAAACTGTTAATTATTGTTAATTGATGATGATGGTAAATCCTATCGTCTGGCTCTGGTGAGTGCCGATTCTGAAATAACGTAACTCTTCTGGATACAAAATCCACTTGGATACGACTATCAAAAGTCGGGAGAATTGTTATATCTTTCACACCCCAGTGGGCTGATAAAATTGAATAAATAATTTTGAGTGTTTATAGTCCAGTTAAATTTACAGGGTTCATAGCAAATTTCTTCAAGCATTTTCGAGGCTTTTCCAGGTCCAGCACGTGATTTTCAAGGATGGGAAACTAATATTTTCCTCATCTAATTTTCTCAGATATAATTATCACTTTGCTGACCAGCAATCTGGAGCATTACCGTCTCCCATTACCAAGGGTGTTTGCAGATTTCTTTAAAAAAGAACTTTTTTTTTTTTTTTTTTAAATTCATAAAAGATTGAAAAACAGACATCTTTTCCAAGTTTTTAGTGAATTTGTTCAACATCAGCGCAGTAAAATGTTAGTGACATGGATGGTAATGAATAAAATAAGCTTGATTGACGTATTGATTTAACGATTAACCACGTATATCAACACAAAAGGCTAACAAAAATTGTGAATAAAATGCAAAAAAAAAAACTCTATTTTTCGTGTTTGTCTTTTTTGAATGTATTCTGTGTCTGTGGCATCTGACAATGAGCGTTTGTAAATGTTTGAGTAGTTAAGTACCTCTAGTTGGAGTCTGAGCTGCTTTTTTCATTAACTGGGGTTGAAGTTGTAGCTGTAGACCTCTGCAAGAGTCATTGTCAACGATCCACGTTGATAATCCTTGACTGTGTGGTATAACTTGAAGCAGGGTATCAGGCATAGAGGTACATTGCAATCTGGGAAGTACATGCAAGTCTGGCTTCTGTTCCCTGCAGCCTTACACACTTTACAGTCTGGTTTGTACCTTGCCCTTTCATATTTATCAATGAAGTGGTGCTCAGTAAGTCGTGTTGTTGTGACCTGTGGTTTTGAAGGTGTCACATTGCGTCGAAGAATAGCAGGTTCAATAAGAGTCATACCAACATCCTGATCTTTGCTTTGATCTTTTTTTGTATAGTTAGCAGTGTTGTAGGTTATGTGCCCATTGACCAGGGCAGTTTCAACTAAGAAATAATATAAAAATAGGATCTGTGTGGGTAGGGGTAGCTTGCACCTAGTTGGCTGAAGTGGTCGACACCTCCCATACTTTTGCTGTATTTTTCTGCAAGCACTGGCTTCTGAATTGTTCTGCCCTAAAGAATTTGTCTTTCTAACATCGAGCACCTGTGGGACAAACTGGAGCGTAGGCTGCGAAGAAGACAAAATCCTCCTGAAAACCACCACCAGTTAGCACAAGCGTTGCAAGAAGAATGGAATAACATCCCCCAACAACAGATCCAACGTCTCATTAGCTCAATGAGAAGGCACTGTCAAGCAGTGATAACAGCTCAAAGTGGACATACACGGTACTGAAATCAAGATTTCATTTTTTCGTGGGGATGCCACACTGACTTTAGTTTTTATCTTTCATTCATTACACTTTCACTAAAATCAAAGTGATCACTTGGTCTTTTATTCAATATTTGTGAGGAGTTAATGTGATTGGATTTACGACAGGCCCCTTGTCTCTTATTGTGGAATTTAATTACGTTTTGGGTAGGAGGTTTTGTAGTAGTTACGTTTTTCAGGGAAGGATTATGGTGGGATTTTTATCTTAGTCGTTTTTTTGTTTCTTTTTGTATAATAAGGTGATAAACGTCTTTTTCTTGGTCACCACGTTAATAAAGCTGGTATTGGTGTAAATGGTCAACTCTAAACCAGCACAGTGTTGGGCATACAGGTCACCTTGTCCAAAAACGTAATGAGGCCCCGACAAGGATGTAATGTTGACTATGAGTGTTAATGTGAGTGTCAATACGCGAATGCACGGATTGTTCTGAAGAGTTGACTAGAAGATCAGACACTCACTCACACGTAGCTAGAAGTTAATGATGCAGACTACTGTGGTCGTTTCATACTGTTTAATTGGACGCACACACTTGGACAGTACGGGTATAGTTACAGGAAAACAGGTCGACATATATCATCATACTGTTGATCAATGGTCTACAATCTTAAGTTGGCATTCATGTTGAAGAACATTACAATGGAACGTCCGTAGACAAGCACTTAGATTTCCACTGTTTATAAATATAATCATCAGGCCTAACTGACTGATCATGTCAGTTAATAAATAATGTTCAAGCATGACTCCTAGACAGAACCTCTTTTCTAGCGAAGATTCCTTTAGGTAAAGTTCAGCAAATATTTCTGGAGACAATGTTAACCCACCAGTATTGGGTTTTCTTTATAACTGTGATCTCTTAATCATCACCTGATAATAAGGGGCATCCCTGTTCTCTGATCGATGATCGACAAAAAATATAGGATCCAAAATGGCTTCTGGTTCCAGTGAGCATTACTCACTATACAGATGCATAGTAAAGCTTCAATAAAGGCTTTGTTCATGAACACAAATGTTTCTACAAGAATCAGCATATTCTTTCATCATAACTGCTGCATACAATCATATTCAGTGCTGCTAGGTAACATGTCATCCTGACATATTGATATAGATAATCATCATGTAGACGTCTGCCCATCTAAGCCTAGCAAGGAAAAAGTTCAGCAAAAAGTTCTTTTACCTGGGCATGGGAAATACACTAGCAGGACACATACGCCCTCTCCTGGCGTTACAGAATAAACACTGGGGAACTCATAGACTTAATAATCATATCAGAAACTATCTTCTTCCCCATAATAGATCACAGATATCAACAAACTTCGGACTGGTCTCCGACATGGCATTCACCAGGCTCCATCATCACGGAAGACCCTTTTTCATATCCGCATGCGCAGAAACTGCCTGACCCCAAAGTTCAGTACAAGGAAAAATAGTCCCACTTAGACATACAAAGATATCACGATATAAGACTGAATTGTCTTAAATAGACAAGGAATAAACATAGACTCGGACCATAAACATTCCTGCATAAACCTAAGCAAGAACAATCTGTTTCTGGCCCAACAAGGAACAGACCAACAAAATCTGGATTCATACGCCAAGTTCGATATTCAGGGGAGATAACCCATATAACAACAGTATCAATCAATCATGGGTGATATATATGGCCAGGAAAGCATCCTGATTTTAAAAACAAATACTTTCCCTCAGACAAATAAATATTATAATAACTACATACATTGCCACCAGTAATCTGTTGGTAACAGACTGTGTTTGGACTTTTCGTGTAGATTATTAATTACGTTTTTCTAGAAGGGATGGTAGGTTTAACTTCTAGACTGGCACCAATGCGCTGTTTCATTAAGAGAATCGCGATCATGGAGGATTTTCTAGAGTAACATAATGGCAGAGCATTTTTGTTTCTTTCACAGTGAGCGCGCCGGAATTATTAGGAAGGGTAAATTCAGACGGGGAAAGTTCACGCAAACCACCTCTACGCAACGTAACAGTTGGGGGGTAGAGGAAAGATTTAAGCGCGTGGAACAGATAGCAACGGAATTATTTTTGGTTGGTCTTATGTTCTAAATTTAGATAATGACCGCGGGCTATTCCCGGCTTGTTGGTTGGTTCAGAGATTGACCTGTTATAGAAACAAAGCCAAGCCATGACTCACGTTTAGCGTGGTCGCCGGCCTCGGGGCTTGTAATAAATACGCGTGTGGCCAGGCAGATTTCTCTCAGATTTTAGAACTTCTACGCCGTGGAAAGCACTGCCTGTATTTTATATACAGAGCCCGATTTGCTCTTTCAAGAGAAATTCGTTGCTGGTAAATATGAAGTTATTTAAGCTTGAATAGTCTATAAGATTTTAGCAGAGTTGTATCGCGGTTATTCATAGAAGTAGAGCCATAAAGGCTATCTATTAGAACTTAATATAACTGAAAGCGCAAGTAGGTATTTTGTGAGAAAGGTAGTAGGGAATTCTGATAGTTTTCTCAGAGTAGCTGCTCGTATAAATGGGGTATTACTGGTATTTTGTCAGAAGACAGGGGTATTTACTTTCTCCTGGAGTTGTGATTTATAAATATTGCAGCGTAAAAACATGCTCGGGAAATTAATTTTATTTCGTAACAGACATGCCATGAGTTACCCTCTTATCTAAATAATTATCAGAGTGCATTCACTCTTTTTATGAGAAAAGGAAAGCTTAAAGATTTGAGATGCTAAATATCACAATTTTGAGATATGATGCACGTAATTTCATTGTGATTTTCGACGATTTGGAGAGGGGTACCTGGGCGCGTGCTGTGTATTTTTCTAGAGGGGTGAATTTGATAACGGAAGGGGAAAGGGGAGATAGCGGGGCATGCAATTGTAAGATAGGATTTCAGTTCCTTTAGAGATCTAACTATGTATATCTTTATCGGAATCGGGTGTAAATAATATTCCCGGCATGTGGGTGAAGATTTCTCAATATTTGAGTTATAATATTAGCGAGTAATACGCTAAGTTTTTGGTGTGTGTATTTAATTGTTCTTTAAGTGTGTGTGAATTATTAGCGGGCTCATTTGGGTAACGCTGTTGTTAAGAATGAGTGACTTTAACAGTTATGTTAGAGCATAGGTAATTGTGTATTTTCCTCTGTGTGGGTAAACCATGCTGTTTTGAAGTCAGCAGTTACGGGATTTAATTAATCCTAAAAATTGAGAGATATATTTATAGTGGTGAATTCATGGAGACAGGAGGTTAGTGTCTCGGGTGAAGTCTATTATATTGTGGTTTAGCGAGGAAACACATCGATCATTGTTAAATAGTAGGGCCAGGAATTTACCGGCAACAGGTTCATTCAGTGGTCGAAATGTTGTGACGGCTAAACTAAACCGCCAGCATGTAAGAGATTAAGCCAGCTGAGTCTGGAGATTAGAGTTGTTGATAGGACAGTATTTGAGGGGAAGCGGGGGTAGGCATCTTTACAGATCGCTAGCATGATTATAGAATAGAACAGGGGAGTGGTATTGAGTTAAGTGTTGAAGTTTGGGATTTAAGTTTTAAGGATATGAAAATTTGTTGTGCGATATATATATATATATATATATATATATATATATATATATATATATATATATATATATATATATATATATATATATATATATATATATTTGTTATTGTTTTGTCCACAGCAGATATTTTCATGGCGTGGCAGCTAGGGCGTCAGTAGTCCTTCAGCTTGCTAGAAGTTTGTCGGTCTTCTCAGGAGAAGAGTCGGCAGAGCTAGAAAAGAAAGTGGAGTGGTGACGCGGTGGTCACTGGTGCAAACATCTGTTTTGTACCCAAGAGAAAGCGGAGTGGTGATGCGGTGGTCACTGGTGCAAAAGTCTGTTTTTTTTACCCAAGAGAAAGCGGAGTGGTGACGCGGTGGTCACTGGTGCAAAAGTTTTTTTGTACCCAAGAGAGAGCAGGGAGCTGGAAGCACAGACTTCTTCAGCAAGAACAGATGTTCTTAACAAATTCGGAGCTATTTACGCTCAGATACAGCACACACTGATCCTAGGCGCAGGGCCTAGAGGTGTCGTGAATTTTGGGCATAATAATCCCGACAGCCTAAACCCAAGAGAGGGGTACCCGGGCCTGTGCATTCAGATTCGTCACTGGTAGTGCAGAAGAGAGTCCCAGTCAAGAAACCAGAGTACCAATTCAAGTTAGCAGCTACAACGGCAGTCAGAGGAAAGAGGGCAAAAATACCTCTGAGCTGCACTAGATAGAGAGAAGGAGAGTAGTGAAGGAGTCGTTTCTGTAGGAACTAGGAGTGTCAGACAGGCACTGAACATAACATTAGAACTCAGCAATTCATCTTTAAGTTGTGTAGGAGATGATATAAGGGTTCTGGTCGTGGACCTCGTGTTAGTCAGAGAAGAATATTTAGCCTATAGTGGAGCAGCGGTGTAGGCACGTCATTTGTTTAGAAACACGTCTGCAGACAGACGGACAGTAGAAGTTAGGGTGTGTTTACATGATATCAGGTTGATTAGGAGAAAGACGGATCTGATGTTAGAGATCCCCCTTCACATGTTGTTGTATTTCTTGCTTTTCTTATTCCAGGTTCAAGGGAGAGGGCAACTGTGTGGGGTTATCATACCTAATCACTTGAAATTAATTATGTTTTTCCAGGTGTGTCCATGCATTGTAATTATTTGTAGCATGTTATTCGGAAAAATTCTGGTTTTGTTTGTAAATAAAATCTATTCAAACTTTAGGCTGGATCAGTCACTTACTTCAACCTATATGTTGTCTGTATAGTGGTGTCTGTGGTGTTAAATTAATTAAACCTTATCCCAGTCTTGGTAGTTAAAGGTAGTGAGGTTATCGCAAAACATTACGTCACCTAGTGGCAAGGGAGGGTCAATTTAGGTTCTCGACCCTTGACGCCAATAGCCTCATCTCCCACAGTCACTGTCATTTTTCTTCTGAAATCTATCTTCTTTGTCTTTCTTTCCACTAGGGTCTAGTCTATTTAGGTAGGCAGCCTCTAGTCATAAATCCACTTCGTGACAATATTCAACCACATTGTGTGCCAACTTTTATTTCATTTCGTCCATGAAATCACGCACAGTGCCCTATAAAGTGTTGCACACTTACTTTTTTCCATGAGTATAAATATAAATATATATATAGGACACAGACTTAAAAGTGATAAAGAAGACATGTAAAGATCTTGAATGGATAGCACAGGTCAGGAAGACTTGGCATGAACTTGTTGCAGACTTACGCTCCACAGGGATTTCAATGATATTAAAATGACTGACAAATTATTACCCATTAATTCAATGAAAATTTCTGAAACAGAATAACCATTATACAAAACTCTGTTCACTGAAATCTGTGGGCAAGACAGAGTTTGTCTTCTAGAGTTGCTTGGAATCATATATCTCTGTACAATTTCACTACTGTTTCACTTTTTTTTTTTAAATTTATAAATTTCCTCTCTTGCTACCAAAGTTCTAAGTGCGTAAAGTACCTTCTGGCTGACAAAAATCTAGAAATTTGCTTTATTATGTACGAACTGCCATTCCACAACTGTGTTGTGTCATTCATAAAGTTATTGACAACCTCTACCACAAAAAGATATCTGTCTGAAAGTATGGTGACAACAGTAAAGATTATCTGGAAAAAAAACAAAGAAAGAAAAAGAAAAAGAGGGAAGATCAGGAGTTGATATAACAAGTTGGCTAGAAAAAAAATGAGGGCCAAGCAATAGAGTGCTCAAAAAGACAGATATGAAGAAAAATAATTGTTAACCCCAGGAAATATGACACATGATTTACTAGAACACCACAACTGATTTTAAAAATATAACTTACCAGAACAGGAGCACAGGTCCAGAAAAACACTGTCAGAGCACTAAGTATCGCCATCTTTCTCAGCACTACCAGTTCTGTGTTCCGGATATCAAGCACTTTGTCCTGGAAGGATCCTTCCCAGGCATAGAGTTTCAAAACCTGCATGGATAATCATTAATAGCACATAAGGAAGGGAAACCCGAGGCCTGTAAACAGTAAATAAATATTAGACAAACATAAAGGCATGTTTTCAGGCACTCAGAAGAAATAAAGAAGTAGAACACCAGACAACAGAAAAACAACAGAAGTGAGTGGCTTACCCAGGATTCGAACCCCGGACCTTCCGTACGACAACACCGCCTAGCTATACAAGCGAATCACACTATCACACTATGGATAATCATAAAAAGCTTCTGCATTTTCAATTTCTCACTCCCTCTCTCTCACTATTTTGTCTCATTTAATGTGGAACAAAAGGCTGTAACTCTGCTTGCCACCAATTTCTGTTTTGAGACTGTCTTTTTCCACTCTGCCTATGAGTCTGTATTTTCTTACTATATTAGTAGTTTTTATTACTTATATTAAAAGGAAGAAACTTACTTTCTTTTGTGCATGTTATAAGAATAGAAAAACTGGAATCTAATGAAGAATTAAGACTTTAAGAATAAGGCCTTCACAAAAAGGAAAATCATTATACATTTCAGAAAAAAGTCTTCACTTTTACTGGAAATGGTCTGAGAATAGTTGGAATAACTATTACAACAGATAAAACTGATGAGAAAAGAAACTGGGGCAATTTAAGATATTATACAGTAATAAAAAATAAAAGCAGCGAAGAGAGTCAACAGATTTAACAGGAACAGTCGAGACCGTTAGTTGTGCACAGACATGAGTGTTCATGCTAGATGTGATGCACGAGAAGAAATAAAAGAAGAAAAATATCATTAAGTATTTCATTTGTTACAAAGTTGCTAAAATGTTTACAAAGATATCATTCAGTTTCTCATTTCACAAAGCTAAATAAATCTTTCACAGAAATTATCCAATTCCTAACTTTACGAACTAACACACAAATTGCTCAACTAGATGCTATATAAAATCTCACTTCGTGTAGTTACAGACCCACTTACCTTGATACCATTCAAAATTTCATTCATCAGCTTAATTCTTGAATCCTTCAGTTTCATCTGTACTGTCTGTTACATGATAATGCAAAATTAATATCCAGAATGAAATACAATTAATAACATGTGATTAGCAATCAAATAGATAAACTTTTCCAGTTCATAGTTACAAGGTTAAACCCTAATTTAAATATATCTTACAGCAGAAATTGTACTTTTGTATGGCACGGAGTGCTGGAGAGTAACAGAATAAGAAATGTCTAAACTATCCTCATTCCACACAACCTGCCTAAGAAAATTCTTCGAATTTTTTGGCCGAATACCATCTCCAACCAGGAACTGCTTTCACAGTGCAGTCAAAAAGGCAAGCACACCGTCACTGCAGGCAGACTCTGGAACTGGGCCATGTGGGTTGGCCATGTCCTCAGAAGGGACCCTGACACCATCACCAGAACTGCTATGCTATGGACCCCAGAAGGACCACAAAAGAGAGGCAGACCAAAGACAACCTGGCGGAGAACAGTGGAGGCTGAGATGCAAAGCATAAACCACAGTTGGGGCACGGCACGAAGTATAGACACCGACCGAACAAAATGGGGACAGTTTGTTGCTGCCCTACAAGACACTACTAGGTGTGATGGCCACTGACTGCTTTGTCAGTCAGAGGCTAAGGACCCAAGAAGAAGAAAGACAGCAGAAATAATAACAATGTATAAATAGTATAAATATCCACAAAGCTCAATCTGAACTAATCCTTTAGTTCAAACAGCTGTATATAGCTCTCTTAATTCAGATAGTTAAAATAATGTAACCACCGTACATTTCATATGAAAGTCCAAGAGGCCACAATTTAAATATCTCTTACTGTTCAAACATCACTTACTTACTTACTTAGTCATTCCCCTTCTACCGTGAGGTGTAGAGGTTTGGAAGAGAGAGCGCCAGACTATCCTATCAGCTGTCTTCCTCCTGGCCTGGTTCCATTCTAGTCCTCGGTCCTTCAAAGATTGTCTAATGTTGTCCTCCCAATGAACTCTGGGTCGTCCTGGGGGTCAGGATCCCTGGCTCTTTGTTTCCCATGCTTGTCATTGTTACGGTATTTTAATTGGCATCGTCTGCTATAGGTTGGCAGCGTGCAATTTTAGGGGTTACAGCATTTAATATAATGTAAACAATTAGTATACTATTGAACGCTATACACCCGATCGATTTATGACGTGTTGGCGTCGGTAAGGTCACGCTGGGTGACTAGGTTACCGTACTCCTTTTTGTGTTGACCGTCGAACTGAATAGACGTGTCCTCTAATCCTTCCAGTGGTTGGGCATGATATTGCCGCATATCTGTTATTACAGTACAGACATGGGTCAGTCCAATATTATTATGAAGAGAGGAATTTATTGAGGTTAGTAAATTAACTAAATTCAAGGAAGGAAGAATTAATAGTCCATATTCGTTTATATTGCCAGACGCATAATCTCACTGTCGGCCGTTGGGTTTCACCAACCGCGCGTACATATAGTTATGACGTTCTGACTATAGTAATTCATATTACTGGACAAGGACTGAGATGCATAGATAGCATCTACGATGTAGGAACCAAATGTAATATATAATGTATTTTTTCCATGATCAATCTCTATGGATTGTCTTACATGTCAAAATGTATATTAAAAATATGTGGACTCGAGGAAGGACTTATTACGTCAAATTGAAGTTCACAATTCAAGTATTGATATTGTTCACTACGTTATAACCCATATTCGCATGATCATCACCAAAAGCACGATGAAGAATAATTGAATGAACAAGAGAAACATCAAAGCAATGCAAAATGGCCAGAGATTAATAACTGATTTAATAATAATAAAAATGGAACAATATTCTACAAGATATAACCCAGTGTTAACAGAAGAGAAACCGGCCTGCAACAACTGCTGCAACAACGGCAGCAACAACTGGTGCACAGTGTTGGGGAATCGAAAAAAAAAATTTCTGTGACCGAAATCTCATTCATAAGGACAAAAGTTGTTTACGATTGCAAAAAAATCACGTGATTACATAAATATGATGTGACACGCATAACTACGAGAGGTCCATCTGACGTCACATAATCGTGTGTAGATACCCCACTTCGAAAGGACAACCTTCAACGCATTCCAAGTTTAATGCACATTACAAGATCTAAGAAGACCGGAAGATGAAATACCGTTATCTACCAACGAGGAGCAAGCAGTTCTAGACATTAGTCCAGCCCGTTGGTGAAAACAGCATCGACGGATCATTAAAAAGATAAGTCAAACTGTGACGGTTGTCATTGAACGAACACATTGCTAAGTCCATTTCGCCTTTTCGTACAGGCATGTTTAAATATGTTCAATGTATTCTTTGTTTCCCACTGCATGTTTTTGCTATTAACTTGTGGGTGGTTGGTGCGGCGGATTAAAACCAATTCTATGGCTCCCTGGATGCCCGAATTGATTTTAATTGTTCCTTAAGGCCGTTAAACAATCGCACTTAACGAAGGACTCCATTGATGAATTCTGCCGATGGGCTTATCTGTTCGTATTTGCCATTGTTTGACAATATATGTTAGCTGTGCAGTGTTGTAAATTAATGGTGTATTTGATCATATTCAGTTTTATTTTATTCAGTTTTGTATCATGTTTGTAGCCTATCTCGTCAATCCTGACCTAACTATTTTTTATTTATGAATATGTATATTTTAAAGTTTGTCTATGAGTCCATGTATACGTCATTATTTCTTGTGTACGTAGATTCAGTCTCCATTTGGTTTTCTCTTTGACCTATCGATACTTCCGGTTTGTTCTGCTTAGTTTATAAATTCATTTTTTATTTGTGAAATGTCATTGTCGTATCGTACTACTGTTCTGTAATCCTTGGTTGATGAATTGTTTTGTTTGTCTTCATCTCATACATTATTCATATAATACTAATATTATCATTTGTTTAATAATAAGATTAAAATTGAATTTAATTAATTTTTATGAAATTTGAGAATGAGTCAGGGACTTTGCATCAATTTGCAGTAGTGGTTCAACACACTAGTGATGCACTTTGGATATGATGACTGGGGCATAATAATATAATAGATATTGATAATTAAATATAAATTTATGGTCTGCCTTGAATATGACAGACATATTATATGTTCATTAGTACATTTTCCCAGTACTACATTCTGACTTAGCACATATCATTGATTGAATAACCTAATTATATTGGGACAATACCCATAATTATTAAATACTGATATTAAGTGCATAATATACGTTCAGCATCTAAAATAAATAAATATTATAACTATTTATGATATAGATTAGTAACTACATATAATATTATTACAAAATATTATATTTAATTGGTGGAACTTACAAATAAAAGTTCAAGAATATTATAATTATTTAGATTGAGTATTCATACGTTGAGTAAGTACAATAATTACTTAGATTTTATTGTTGATTATTTTAGATCAGTAATTACTTAAAAGATTAACGTCAAGATGCTTACGTTAGACCATTTTATTAAAAATGGGAAAGATTTTAATATGAAAGGACAAGAACTACGTGAATATGCAGAAAATGAACTTGCAAAATATAAGGCAGAAATGGAGGAACAGAAAGCAATTGCTAAGGCAGAAATGGAGGAACAGAAAGCAATTGCTAAGGCAGAAATGGAGGAACAGAGAAAAATTGCTAGACAAGAGGAAGAGAATAAAATGAGACGAGAGGAAATTATAAGACAGCAAGAATTGGAATTGCATCGTCTTAAATATGAAACAGCAAAACTTCAGGCACAAAGTGCTGCTGCAAGCCAGAATGATAATGTTCAAAATGGATCTTCATCTAACCATAATAAGGGCAATTATTATTTCAAGCTACCACCATTCAAGTTACATGTTGATGATTTATCAGCATGGCTATTACGCTTTGAGGATGTATGCAAAGTCAATAACCTTAACAAAACTGCATGGGCACTCAAACTCAAAGAATTTTTAGATGGTGAACCCGCAAGTGCAGCACAAAATATTGATCCAACATTAGCTACAGACTATGATGCCATTAAGACCTTATTATTGCGTAGTTTCCACTTGGACGAAGAGGCCTGTAGATTACGTTTTAAAAGTATTTTGCCAGATAATAATAAGGACTTTACAGGATTTATTGCGAACATACGCAATACCTTTAACAGATGGGTGGAACTGGCAGGTGTAGACAAATCATATGACAAGTTAGTTGATCTACTGCTAAGGGATAAAGTGTTATCCTCTGTCAGCCCACCTGTTGCGCACATATTCTTTTGTGTGGCGCACGGATTACGGTTGTTACGCATACAAATGGAAAATGCAATTATTTGTCTGATAAAAATATATTTATCTTTGAATTCACGATTATCAGTCTAAGGGACAGAACTCAGATTAGTCGATGTGTATTCATTCTGTGAGTTATCTGTTCTTGTATCGTTCCTGAAGATCGAACTCAGCGTAGGGATCTAGGTTTACAGCAATCTATTTTTTGTTTGGTTAGAAATAGATTGTTCTTGCTTCAGAATATCTATGGCCCGAGTCTATGTTTATTCCTTGTCTATTTAAGGCGATTTAGTCTTTGGTCTTTATATCTTTTCATGTCTAGGTCGGACTATATTCTCTAAGCTGAACACTGAGGTGAGGGGTTGTGTTTTCTGCACATGCGTCGACTGAGACGTAAAGACGAAGCCGTGTGTCATGTCGTCCTGATGAATGGTGTACCGGACTGAAGTCTGAAGATTTATCTCTGTGTTAGTTGGGGAACGAGATAGTCTCTTTATACTTATCTTGTATTAGGATTCTACCCAGTGTTTATTCTTATTGCCAAGGAATGACAGGTGCATGTGCTAGGGTGATTTTCGATGACAAGGTAAAGTCGCATTTCTTCTGAACTTTTCCTAAGCCATCGTATTAGAGATGGACAGTCGTATTATCGTACGTCCAGATGATTATTAAACAGATGACGATGACATGTATACCTAGCAGCACTAAATAATATGGTGAAACCAGTATTATTGATGGAAGAATATATACAGCTCTATGAGGATATCTATGAACGATCAGCGCTTTGATTTCGCTTCATAGTTTGCATCCTGGGTGAGCGAGAGCTCACTGATGAAGAAGCCATTTTTGGAATCCTTCTTTTGTCGATCATCAATCAGAGAACAGGGACCCCCCTTTATTATCAGGTGATGATCAAGAGATTACTGCTGTAAAAGAGTACCCACTACTTGTGGTTTAACATTGTTACCAGAGATATTTGTGGGACTTTGCCTAAAGGAATCTTCGCTAGAAGAGGTTCGGTCTAGGAACCATTATTAAACATTATGTATTCACTGACGCGATTTGTCAGTAAGACCTGAGAATTATATATGCACTGGAACTCTGAGTGCTGGTCTATTGACATTGCATTGTACTTTTATTCAACATGAATGCCCATATAATTTTGTAGACCATGGATCAACTGTGTGATGATTTGTGCCAACCTGTTTACAGTAACTGTACCTGTGCTGTCCGAGTGTGTGTCAAATTAAACTGTATGAAAACGACCACAGTAGTTTATCAATGTCTCTGACTTCCAGCCATGTGTGAGTGAGAATGTTCTTTTGTCAACTCTACAGAACATTGCCATCATTCGCGAACCTTTGTATTCTCACTCCAAATCTACACACCACTGCGTAGGTCGAGTTGACCTTTGTTTGTCTTCATTGTACAACAAACCTTACAGTAACACTGATGGACCAAATAATACAGACCTTATCAACGTGGTAGGCCAGATTTCTGGGTTTAACCTGCACAGTGGACATTGCCAGAAGTCAACAACTACCGATACCAGACGGTTTCCTGTGGCCACATACGACACATGTACAAGTTTGCAGTACAACTCTACACTCGATGTCAGCGTGACCTGTTCTATCGAGCATATACTGAAACTAGGTCAGCGTTTGTTGACATTTCTGATGAAACAGACAGCGTTACACAGCAAGTTTGTTTATAAGAAGTAACTGTGTTAGCGAGAAGTGCTATGGAACTGAGAGGTCTTACACGTCAACGGTGGATCTTCTTGTGTTCTACATATTGTTGAACTTTGTAATAAATTTAAAACAGAAAGCTATTGTTTATTAAAGTGGCAGTTTAATTTGATTGGAAACTGAACCATATTAATGTAATACTGAGCCTTCTCTGCAGACACTTCTACAACACATTTCATTATATTATATGCATTTATATGACATATATGTATTTATATATTTATGTTTACATGTTTATATGTAATAGTTGTTTATATTTCTGTTGGTGAGGTGACTAGTATAACATTTCCCACGTCATAGAGGGGTTATATTAGTGTTCTGTAGGGAGCAATTTTCTTAATTGAAAATTTGCATGCAACATTTGTTGCAATTTTTTGGTTAGCTGTGATGATATGTGCAGTTTTGTTTTCGTTATTTTTCGCTTTCTTTAGTTTTGTTTTGATTTCTTTGTATTTGTAGGTCTAACCTTTCCTTTCATTTAGTTCTATACACATTTATATTTATACACTGTGACGTCATTTGTGTTGTTTATTTCATCGCGGTTATCATCACAGGTTCTGTGATTATTTTTTTCTTCTTCAGTTTTCTATTTAATTTAGTTGATTTCTGCGAATGTTTTCGTATTGTTTTTCTTGATTGTCTTTTGTTTATGTTGTTGGTTGACATATACTATAAAATATACTTGATCATACACTACTAGCTGTGTAGTGAACTTATAAGAAATAATCAGCTGATGACTAATTGTTGTTATTATAGGTACACAGTTGATTATACAAGACCTTATTTAAAGGCTTGTTTCCCACAGAGATTGGGATAAAGGAGCTGATTATTCAAGCTATTAAGAGCTTGTTTCCATTTATTTGGAGATAGATTTCATTATTGCTATTTCAGGTATCTAGTCACATATTGGTATACATTATGTCGACTTTAGATTACTTCATTGAGATAGGGAAATCCCTAGGCAAGACTGGAGATAAGTTGGAGGAGTATGCTACCAGTCAATATGAAAAAGCACAAAAATTGGAAATTGAAAAACTGAAGGCTGAAGAGAAAAAACAAAAAAGTGAGGATAGAAGATTGGAATTAGAATTTGGACAAAAGAAATTGCAGCTGCAGGTTGAGGAAAAGAGATTCCAAATGGAAATGGAAAAACAAAACAAAGAAGCTGAAAATAAAAGATTAGAAGCTGAGGCTGAGCAGAAAATATTAGACAGAGAAGCTGAACAAAAGAGATTAGACAAAGAAGCTGAACAAAAAAGATTAGAAAGAGAAGCTGAGGCTGAACAAAAGAGATTAGACAGAGAAGCTGAGCAGAAAAGATTAGACAGAGAAGCTGAAGCTGAAAATAAAAGATTAGAAGCTGAGGCTGAGGAGAGAAAAGCAATGAGAGAACATGAACATCAAAAAGAACTTTTAGCATTTGAGTAGAAAAATTGAAATTGACAAATATGAGTAATGTTAATCAGTCAAATGGTAATAGTGGTAAACCCTTTACTTATAAGGTCAAGGTTCCAGCGTTCAATCCTTCCAGTGACGATATTACATTCTGGCTGGATCGTTTTGAACGTTCTTGTCGAGCACATAATGTGGATAAATCACAATATGCTAACCAGTTATCAGAAAATTTGAAAGGTGATTCTCTGACTAGTTTAAGTTTGGTTGAAGAGGCTGACAAGGATAATTATGATGTTATTAGAGCAGCTTTATTGAAAAAATATCAATTAACAGAGGAAGGTTACCGTATTTTATTTAAGAAAATGGTACCTGAATCAGGGGTAGAATTCTCAGAATTCATTGCAAGGACACGTCTTACATTTAATCGTTGGATTGAGTTGTCCAAAACAGAAAAGACATATGAAGCCCTTATGGACTTGTTGCTCAGGGACAAGATTATGTCAAGTATAAATAAACCATTCCTTGAATTCCTACATGAGCGTAAACCCAAGACACTAAAAGAAATGGAAGAATATTGTACCCAATACGTCACGGCACATCCGGACGTAGCTTTTAGCAATGCTAAGGTTAAAGAAAGTATGCCAGTTGCATCAGCAGCACCATACAACCCTAATTATTCACACAAATTTCAGGGACCTCAAAACAGGTTTGATAAAAAGGGTAACCATAATAGTTATCAAAACCAAGGTAACCAATCATTTCAGGGTTCTTCTGCGAAGAACTGGAGACGAGCCGACAGCCCTCGATTCAGAGGTGGTCATAATTATAGAAATTTCCGCAGAGGAAGTCATTATAGAAACTATCCAAGTCATCCATCATGGAGACAACAAGATCATAATTATAGAGATACTCATTATAATGAATATGATAATGGTAACCATGAGAACTATGACTCAAACCCAAATAGGGGTTACAATAGAGGAAATAATAATGATTACAGAGGCAATAATAATCGAGGTAGATCACAATACAAAAAACATAAATCACATTATCAGGCAAACTCTGCACAGCAAGAGTCACATGAAGCCTATAAACAGACTAAAGATAATAATGATGCTAATAATATGGCATGTTCCGCTTTTGATTTTGGGAGAGCATCTCAGTGCCCCCAATGCAAAACATTATTTGAACCAACTACGGTGTCCACTTTAAGTTGTGGCCATCCTCTTCCCGCTCTTCCTGCGTCAGTCGCGCATGATGGAAGAGGTTCTCTTGTCTTACATAAAGGTTTAGTAAATGACAATCCAGTCTCAGTTCTTTTTGATTCTGGATGCACCACAATTGGTGTTAGGCAGTCGCTTGTAGATCCTTCTCGTGCCACTGGAAAAGTAGTCAAATGTGTAACATTTGGCGGCACCTTAGAGAAATACTCTACTGCTATCATTAGGATTGCTACTCCTTTCTTTACAGGAGATGTACACGCATGTCTTCTGCCGAATCCGATCGCTGATCTTATCATCGGTCGTATTCACGGAGTCAAAGAATGCACTCCGCAACAAATTTCCGTTGGGAAAAACAAAATATGCAAACTGCTAATGCTGTAGTCACTAGAGCTCAGGCTCTTAATATGCCTCAAACTTCATCTACTGAAGATAATGAAGTGCATAACCAAGATGATCCCTTGGTAATTTCTCGTGACTCGTTTATAAAACAGCAAGATGATCCGACTCTAAAGAAATTCTTCACTCTAGTAACAAAAGGTGATCCGAATAAAGATACAAAGCGTAAATCTTGGATTACAATGAAGAATGGCGTACTTGTACGTATGGTGCAAGACTCCACTAAGTCAAGTCATTCTCAGATTCTTGTTCCCAAGAATTTGAGAGTTAAAATTTTGCAGCACGCTCACGACTCTCAGTGTGCTGGACATATGGGTTTTTCCCGTACAAAGTCAAGAGTTCTTGCGGCTTTCTTTTGGCCTTTTGTGAACAAAGACATACGGATTTATTGTCGATCTTGTATAGTATGTCAAGAAGTCAAATCCAAAGGTCCACGCCATGCTGCACCTATTCAGGCTGCAGACATTCCTATTCGACCATTTCAGAAAATGGCGATAGACATCATTGGTCCATTTAAGATCAAATCTGCTAGAGGACATCAGTTTATCTTAACGTGTGTGGACATGTGCACACGTTGGCCAGAGGCTATTCCTCTGAAGAGCATTACTACTGCTGACATTGCAGATGCTCTTTGGCTTATATTTTCTCATCTGGGATTCCCCGGAGAAATATTATCAGACCATGGCACCCAACTAATATCGGATACCATGTCTCAAGTGATGTCGACTCTGCAGATAGAGAGATCTTTGAGTAGTATCTATCATCCTATGTCCAATGGGATGGTCGAATGGCTACATAGAATACTCAAAAAACTTATTAGGGAAGATAACTGAGGATCATCCTCAAGATTGGGACAGGGTTTTACCCGCGGCCCTCTTCGCTTACAGAGAGGTCCCCAATTAACATACAGGATTTTCTCCCTTTGAACTTGTCTTTGGCGCGCGACCGCGCGGCCCTATGTCTTTGCTTCATGATCTCATAACCGCTGATAATATTACCGATGACACAAAATCTTCTTACGAATATGTCATCGCGCTGAGACAAAAGATTATCGAAGCATGCAAATTGGCAACTTCTTCTTCTGAATTTGCTAAGCAGAAGGCAAGACAATTTGCCAATAAGAAAAGAACCTTACGACAACTTTGTCCTGGTGACAAAGCATTTGTTTTGCTACCTTGTAGGGAAAACAGACTTCTTATTTCTTGGAAAGGTCCATACGATATAATCTTGAAAATTTCCGATATTGACTACATTGTCGATATTGATGGAAAGCATAAAACCTTCCACATTAATATGCTTACGGAATTCCATGAACGCCCGGATTATTTACAGCCTATTTTCCAGGCAACGGACGATTCACCAGACCAACATGGTCATTACTCATCACTGTCCGTAATACAGGATGAGGAAACAAGTTTTTCGGATGTTAATCTTCCGCTTCCGATGATTCCACTTCATTCGAGTGAATCATGGAAAAATGTTACTGTCTCTCCTGATTTATCTCTAGGAGAACAGCGACAAGTTTCGGCTATGTTACAAACATTTCAGGATGTCCTTACTGACATCCCTGGACAAACTCATGTTATTGAACATGACATTATTCTAACTGACCATAATCCTATTAGGGTCAGACCGTATCCTATCCCTATACATTTTCAAGCACAGGTTGAGAAGGAGTTGGATGAGATGATAGATTTAAAAATAATTGAACCATCCACTTCTGCATATTCTTCGCCGATGGTTATTGTTCGGAAAAAAGACAATAACATACGTCTTTGCGTTGACTATCGCAAATTGAATCAAGTTACGAAGTTTGATGCTGATCCTATGCCTTTATTAGAAGAGCTACTTACTAGGCTTTCTCAATCTCATTTTTTCACTAAACTAGATTTGTCTAAAGGATATTAGCAAGTTCCTTTATCTGAACGCGCCAAACCAATTACGGCTTTTTCTACACCTAGAGGCCTTTTTCAATGGAATTTCATGCCTTTCGGCCTTATGAACGCACCAGCTACATTCGTACGCATGATGCGTTGAATCCTATCTTATCGGTCAGATGTCATCGCGTACCTAGACAACAACTGTCTTTTCAGCGATACTTGGGAAGATCACTATTCGGGGTTAGTTGAATTACTATCTACTCTACGCGAGTATAACCTGACAGCGAAACCCTCTAAAGCCTGCATTGGTTTTAGCGAAATTTCTTTCCTAGGCCATCGAGTTGGTCATGGTTTCCTAAAGACAGAGGACCATAATATCACTAAGATACTTAACATCTCCATTCCTAAGACTAAAAAGCAAGTACGAAGTCTCTTAGGTCTTATTCAATTTTATGGAAGATTCATTCCGAATCTATCCTCTATCATGGCACCTCTTTCTACACTACTAAAGAAAGGGTCGCCTAATATGGTCCACTGGTCACAGGAATGCCAATCCTCTTTGGATAAGATCCAAACTTTGTTTTCAACACCACCTATTTTAGTGTTACCTACTACTGATAAGACATTTGTTCTTCGTAGTGACGCTTCATCCACTGGGAGTACTCTGGAACTCTGCATCCAGTAATGTATATCTCTAGAAAACTTAATGCTGCAGAAAGGAATTATTCGGTTTTAGACCGTGAACTATTGGCTATGGTTTGGTCAATACTCAAACTACAAAGATACCTTCTAGGCGCACATTTCATAGTAGAAACCGATCAGAAAGCTCTTACGGGTATACAGAGTAAGAATTTGAAGAGCTCGAGGTCTACTCGATATGCAATTGCTCTTCAACCTTTTCATTTTTCGGTACGAGCTATCCGTGGATCAGATGTGATGGCAGACATTTTGTCTAGGTGCCCACATGATTCCACCTAACTGTTGGGTCTTGGACTTCTTAACACTTCCAACTCTACAACAGTTTTTCTTTTCTATATCAAGATAAATACACATTGTAATTTGTAAATATAGTGATTGTATCACTACTATCACTACGTTCATTGATATATATATTCACCGATACTCGTTGATGATTTTTCTTTTTTGTCAATCATGTACTTATAGTACTTAAATATGAAATTGTTATATGCATTGTGTCATTGCAAGTATGGTAGTATGCGTTGGTGACACCTCCCTGGAAACATTTATGCTTAAGAGAAATGTTTTCTCTGAGAGGTTGAGATGTATTCTCACCAGTCGATCTATATTTCGACTTTGCCTTAATTTGGCTTATAAATTCCAGATATTTCTCATCTGCGCAGTATTAGTGCGTTGTGAGCCTATTGTATGTTGCTCTCAGATGAAAAAAAAAAATGATTTTCATTTTTTTTCCCGGGGGGTGTGGTAATCTGTTGCGCACATATTCTTTTGTGCGGCGCACGGATTACGGTTGTTACGCATACAAATGGAAAATGCAATTATTTGTCTGATAAAAATATATTTATCTTTGAATTCACGATTATCAGTCTAAGGGACAGAACTCAGATTAGTCGATGTGTATTCATTCTGTGAGTTATCTGTTCTTGTATCGTTCCTGAAGATCGAACTCAGCGTAGGGATCTAGGTTTACAGCAATCTATTCTTTGTTTGGTTAGAAATAGATTGTTCTTGCTTCAGAATATCTATGGCCCAAGTCTATGTTTATTCCTTGTCTATTTAAGGCGATTTAGTCTTTGGTCTTTATATCTTTTCATGTCTAGGTCGGACTATATTCTCTAAGCTGAACACTGAGGTGAGGGGTTGTGTTTTCTGCGCATGCGTCGACTGAGACGTAAAGACGAAGCCGTGTGTCATGTCGTCCTGATGAATGGTGTACCGGACTGAAGTCTGAAGATTTATCTCTGTGTTAGTTGGGGAACAAGATAGTCTCTTTATACTTATCTTGTATTAGGATTCTACCCAGTGTTTATTCTTATTGCCAAGGAATGGCAGGTGCATGTGCTAGGGTGATTTTCGATGGCAAGGTAAAGTCGCATTTCTTCTGAACTTTTCCTAAGCCATCGTATTAGAGATGGACAGTCGTATTATCGTACGTCCAGATGATTATTAAACAGATGACGATGACATGTATACCTAGCAGCACTAAATAATATGGTGAAACCAGTATTATTGATGGAAGAATATATACAGCTCTATGAGGATATCTATGAATGATCAGCGCTTTGATTTCGCTTCATAGTTTGCATCCTGGGTGAGCGAGAGCTCACTGATGAAGAAGCCATTTTTGGAATCCTTCTTTTGTCGATCATCAATCAGAGAACAGGGACCCCCCTTTATTATCAGGTGATGATCAAGAGATTACTGCTGTAAAAGAGTACCCACTACTTGTGGTTTAACATTGTTACCAGAGATATTTGTGGGACTTTGCCTAAAGGAATCTTCGCTAGAAGAGGTTCGGTCTAGGAACCATTATTAAACATTATGTATTCACTGATGCGATTTGTCAGTAAGACCTGAGAATTATATATGCACTGGAACTCTGAGTGCTGGTCTATTGACATTGCATTGTACTTTTATTCAACATGAATGCCCATATAATTTTGTAGACCATGGATCAACTGTGTGATGATTTGTGCCAACCTGTTTACAGTAACTGTACCTGTGCTGTCCGAGTGTGTGTCAAATTAAACTGTACGAAAATGACCACAGTAGTTTATCAATGTCTCTGACTTCCAGCCATGTGTGAGTGAGAATGTTCTTTTGTCAACTCTACAGAACATTGCCATCATTCACGAACCTTTGTATTCTCACTCCAAATCTACACACCACTGCGTAGGTCGAGTTGACCTTTGTTTGTCTTCATTGTACAACAAACCTTACAGTAACACTGATGGACCAAATAATACAGACCTTATCACCACCGTTCTTCGCCTTTTTGCAAGAACGAAAACCATCTACAATCGATGAGTTAGAAAAAATTTCAATACATTACTGCACTGCTCACCCAAATGCAAGCATTTCCAACTCGTTAATAAGAGAACCTCTTCCTGTGGCCTCTAGTATGTCATACCACAGTCATAACAAACCAAGAACACACAGTGTAGATAGAAGTCGCTTCAAAGGAAATTATAATGTTAATTTCCATAAGGGACATAATAATTTCAACAATAACAATGACTTTAATAGAGGAAGACCACATAATAGAAATTATTCACCTCAGTCCAGATACAACAATAGTCAACGTAACGCAAGTCATAATCAGTCATATAACTATAATAATGGTAACAACTGGAATAACAATAATCATAGCTCGAGACATCGAGATAATAGTCATTACAGGGGACAACGGGATAATTCAAATGATTATTCCCATCATCGTTCTCATTCTCGTAGATCGTCAAATTATAATCATAATACAGGGGCAGCAGTTACCAAAGGTACAACCCCTGGGGTTCAGGGTTCACATAATAATAATGTAATACAGTCTTCGTCTACATGTTATGCAATGAATTATAATGTGGTAAATAGTTGCCAAGATTGTAATGCTATTTTTCAGAAGGCCAAAGAAACTGTGCTGAACTGTGGACACCTTCATACAGCAGTTGGTCTTTCGGCGAACGACGGCACAGGCACCCTGATGTTCAATAGAGGATTAGTAAATGGTACTGTGGTCTCAGTTTTAAGGGATACGGGATCAACCACTATCGGAGTCCGACGGTCACTCATTCACCCCAGTTGTGCTACAGGGGAACATGTCAGGTGTATGACCTTCGGGGGTACTATTGAGTACTACCCCACTGCCATAGTATATGTTAGCACACCATTTTTTACAGGTAATGTCAAGGTGTGCATGTTACAGAATCCATCAGCTGATCTTACAGTAGGACGCATCCACGGCAGTAAGGATTGCACTCTTAAAGAAATAAATGAATGGGAGAGAAAAAATTTGCAATCTTTTAGCAACGCTAACGCTGTTGTTGCGATGGCTACACTTCGTGCCAATAAAATGAATACATGTGGCACCGCAGTTTCTAACTTCACTCTGAGTACTATCCCGGAAACTGATGAGGATGATGGATCTATTGTACAACATACTAAGGATACTCCATGTAATAAGACCAGTTCAGCACAACCCAACAAAATGAAAAGATCATTTCGAGGGAGATATACTTTTCCTCGTCAGGACACCACTGCCAATTCTGAAAATAAATGTTGGCGACAGGATCAGATTATAACTGATCCTAAGAAAACTGTTGCCGTTGTCAACATTGACAAAGATGTTACGAAGAATAATAATATGGTGAAGAATAATGTTGGAGTTAGAAGGAACAGGGATAATGAATTTAAGACAAATAAGTCTAACGGCAAAGGTTTTACTTTGCCCACCCAAGACATGTCTACGACATGTAGGAAACCTACTACGTTTGGTAATGATAGTTATCATTCTAAGTTCAGTCAGGATGATACATCATCCAATAAATATACTATGTCTATGGCAAAGGAGAAAGTTAACTTGGTTTATAGGACAAAGAATACATTTCATCATTGTGCACAATTTCGTGACAATGATACTACATATATTAGGAAAAATGCACATTCTCGCACAGTGTTAGTGCGAAATCTGCCACATGAAACTACATGGCAGGCACTTAGAAATTTCTTTAATTTTACAGCAAACGTTAAGTTTGTTCGTCTTCTGCCATCTGTCGATGGTCAGAATAGCCAGGCTTTGGTTACCCTCCGTAACAATCGTGACGCTCATTTGGTTATCGAGCGTGACGATGGTGTTTATTTTCATCACCGTTCTCTAAAATTGCAACTATTAACTGATTCTGCGTTACGCAGATAACATCTTGCAGTAACACTTTGATCATATTTCTTTGATGACTCAGCATTGTCAATCATCATTTCTTATCTTTAATATTCATCTATCCTAATATAGATTGATTTAGTGATTTTTTCTTCTCGAAAAACATTTTTTTAAAATTTGTACACGTTTTCTGTCTTATTTGTTTTTTTTACCATGCCTACAAGAAACAGTAATGTGGTTATTGGTATTAACTATGCTCAGCCCAATACAGCATACGTTAACTTGTCATCTATCACGGCTGTCTTGTCATCTTTGTTAAAAAAAAAAAAAAAAAGACTTGCAGGTGAAAGTGACATGGACTGGTGAATGTGATAAAATATTTCGTAAAATAATTGATATCTTCTCACATCCACCTATTTTGAGATTACCTGATGCTTCCAAAAAGTTTATCCTCCGTACAGATGCGAGTAATTACGGAAATGGCGCTTGTTTGCTCCAGTACCATGATGACATCCTCCATCCCACATTGTACGTCTCATGGAAACTTAAGCCACCAGAAGTAAAATACTCCACAGTCGACAGGGAGTTACTAGCTGTCATCTGGGCGATAACAAAGCTCGAGAAATTCTTACTAGGAGCACCTTTCGTGATCCAAATGGATCAGAAGGCGGTGGCATCACTACGTCATGCTAATCACAAGAGCCCGAAGCTGACAAGATATGCCATTCTTCTTCAGCCGTTCAACTTTACAATCGAGTATATTTCAGGAACAGAGAACATCGTCGCAGACGCACTCTCCAGAAATCCTTTGGATGTCGAGTGATTAACACTGACACTCTTCGAATACATCAACCGAAATTACGTTTCACAAGAGACTAAATCCTATCGTTGAACTCTCGACATGGAGATGAACCTTCGACGACAATTCAAATAAATAATTATTAGAGACATACGTTATACGAAATGAACAAAATCAAGAGACAAGGTGTTCGTATTTACGCCGGGACTTTGGTTAGTGTCCATTCAGGATAAAACTATTTGAATCAATTTCGGAAATAATACGTGAAGTCCAGTCGAACTAATTTCGGTATGTGACATGACTTATTGGACGTTAAGAAGGTCTACATTTATTCTGAATCAGAACACTTGAACAGTTTTTTCTAATGGGAATTCACAAGGATCAGGACTACGGATGGATCGTCATGTCCAATGTTAATTAATTTTAACTTAGTAGTTAAAGTAATGGAAATTAAAATGAAATGTGAGAAAAAGATAAAAAAAATGAAATATGAAAAAAATGAAAGAAATAAAAGAAAACTCACACAATCCTTAGATAATATTCTTAGATGTAATTATGAATTACATAATTATATTGCATACTTGATAATTATGTTGACACATTACATACTAGTTTATTATTTATTTAGTTAAGTTAGATAGGTATCAACCACTTAACACATATAATTATTGTCAAACACACATAACTAAGTTAAATTTATACGTTATTTTCTTTCTCTACTGTACTTCTCATTTGGTTTTTTCTTTTTCTTTTCTTTTCTCATGACATCATCTTTCATTTTCTTGCATTAGATTTTTAATAACTTGATTCCTAATACACACTTAATATAATTAACTAGTTTAATTTTAATTAGTTAGATTAGTCTTGACATGACATATCATTACGACAGACTTTAACTTAATTGAGTAATTAAATATTAACATTTGACATTTTCTTTTAGTTAATATAACATTTATGTATAACATTTATGTATAACATGATTGTTAGTATATTATATGACTGTTAGTTAGTCGACATGACCACGACACTGTTCTAGTCAGAACATCGTAGGCCATATGTCGCATTTTTGTTAAATTTTTGAGATTATTCATTCAGATAAGTTTTGAAAAAAAAATCTATCGATTTTTTTCCCCCGGTGGACAGGGAATTGTTACGGTATTTTAATTGGCATCGTCTGCTATAGGTTGGCAGCGTGCAATTTTAGGGGTTACAGCATTTAATATAATGTAAACAATTAGTATACTATTGAACGCTATACACCCGATCGATTTATGACATGTTGGCGCTGGGTGACTAGGTTACCGTACCCCTTTTTGTGTTGACCGTCGAACTGAATAGACGTGTCCTCTAATCCTTCCAGTGGTTGGGCATGATATTGCCGCATATCTGTTATTACAGTACGGACATGGGTCAGTCCAATATTATTATGAAGAGAGGAATTTATTGAGGTTAGTAAATTAACTAAATTCAAGGAAGGAAGAATTAATAGTCCATATTCGTTTATATTGCCAGACGCATAATCTCACTGTCGGCCGTTGGGTTTCACCAACCGCGCGTACATATAGTTATGACATTCTGACTATAGTAATTCATATTACTGGACAAGGACTGAGACGCATAGATAGCATCTACGATGTAGGAATCAAATGTAATATATAATGTATTTTTTCCATGATCAATCTCTATGGATTGTCTTACGTGTCAAAATGTATATTAAAAATGTGTGGACTCGAGGAAGGACTTATTACGTCAAATTGAAGTTCACAATTCAAGTATTGATATTGTTCACTACGTTATAACCCATATTCGCATGATCATCACCAAAAGCACGATGAAGAATAATTGAATGAACAAGAGAAACACCAAAGCAATGCAAAATGGCCAGAGATTAATAACTGATTTAATAATAATAAAAATGGAACAATATTCTACAAGATATAACCCAGTGTTAACAGAAGAGAAACCGGCCTGCAACAACTGCTGCAACAACGGCAGCAACAGTCATGGGAGCCGATCTTCTACCATTCTGCAGACATGGCCAAATCATCTTAGTTGGGACTGTTCTACTTGGGTCTGCAGGGGGTGGGATTTTAGGCCTTGATGTATCGTTTGGTTGCGGACCATGTCTCTTCTTGTTACTTCAACCACCTTTCTCAGATACCTCATTTCTGAGGTTTGGATCTGGCTTTTGTGGGTTGTAGTCATTGCCCATGACTCGCATCCATATGTCAAGACTGGGACATAGGTGGAGCGGTATACGGTCATCTTCATTTTCTTACCAACCTCTCTCTTGCTGAGGAATCCTCGATTTATGGCCTGAAAAAGTCTCCCAGCTGCTGCTTTTCGAGTGGCCAACTCTTCTTTGATGCCTCCCTTTCAGTCTATAATAGCTCTGAGGTATTTAAAGTGGTCGACCTGCTCCAGGACCTGTTCTCCCAGCTTAATCTGATGTCTTCTTTCTTTTCGTGATATCACCATGGATTTTGTTTTAAAGCTGCTTATGACCATCCCTCTTTTCTCCAGCTCTTCCTTCCAGACTTGCAGGTTGAATTGGAGATGTGCCTCTGATTTAGCAATCAGGGCAACATCATCAGCAAATGCCAGCTCTGAAATACAGACCTGTCTCATCTTCCAGTACTCCACTGAATACTTTCTTGTTCTCTCCTTACATTCCTTGATGACACCATCTATGAGGAGTATGAAAAGATAAGGTGACAGAATATCACCTTGTCTTACACCAGTGGTGGTCCTGAACTCTTCTGACTTATGGTTTGCTGTCCTCACATAATTTCTGCAAGACTTGTAGAAGCTCTGTGTAGCATGAATCATAGGTGCTGGAATGTTCTTCTTTGCCAAGCAGTCCCAAAGTTTGCTCCAGGGGACCCTGTCAAAAGCCTTTTCCAGATCTATGAAACAAAGATGGATCTCGCTCTTAGACTCAAGGGCCTTTTCACTCAGCTGTCTGAGTGTGAAGATTAGGTCTTGAGTACTTCGGTTTACTCGGAATCCGCACTGGACCTCATCCAATTGTGGCTCAGCTAGGCGTCGGAGTCTCTGCTCTAGGATTCTAGAGTAAATTTTACCAGGGACACTGAGAAGGGATATGCCTCTATGGTTTCCACATTGTCAAACATCAACAAAGTATATTATCTCAGTTTGCATTTAAACAATTACCCAAAAACTGAACAAACAAATATGTTATTATACATCACCAGAATGTTTCTATGTGTGGTTCAACAATGATTCTCACCGGACATTTACTACTGATGACATTGTTACAACTTGGCAAGTGTAATTTTTAGCATTATTTTTTTCCTCATAATTTTAGCCGTAGCTCCTTTCTTGAACTGCTGTACAAACATTTTTTTTTAAAAAGCACTCACACATTAAACTCACAAGTATTCTCTTTGTATATTTTATTTTTCATCTTTAAAAAAAACCCACTAAAATAAAGCTACCAATCAGGTACATAAACATTATCTCTCTGAAGACCATGGCAATTTTTGCTCTCTTTTCTTTTTCCCTGGTAGTTAAAGACTCACTAATTTTTTATATGATAAACAGCTAAGAAGCAATCTTCTATATTCACTAACTTTTCCAAGACAGTAAACAAAGTCAAGTTTTACATAATTTCTTTTTTTTTTTCAATCTTAAACAAAGCTCTATTTTCAGACTTCAATGTGCAGGTCTGTATCATTTTATCCGAACACCCAAAATGTGAAATATTTGGAAAATTGAAAGTTTCTTTTGGCGACTGTTAGCGAATTTTCAAACACATTTTGGGCAACTTTTGGTGATTCTGATTTGGGCGACATGTGGAAACCAAAAAAAAAAACAAGTTGTCCATGATGATTTCGCTTAAAAGGATACAGAACTGTACTATAGTCCTAATGATCAGCGTAAACCTAATGACTTATCATTAACTCCCATTGTGCTCCTTGTGCAGCACAGAAGACAATAACATAGCTGTTCTCCAGGAAGCCTGCACCAAAGCAATCATGTGATCTTACAGCAGTAACTTCTGTAGCAAATTTTGAAATAAATGATGAGGCTGCTAGTCTCATGCACCTGATATTAGTCACCACTTTTTAGTCACTGTGAGAGCAGTAGTCCTATTTGTTCTTTGTCTCCTAAGAGACCCCTGGACACTACACACAGTCTAATGACAGGAAACTGCACACAGTCTAATGACAGAAAACTGCACACAGTCTAATGACATGAAACTGCACACAGTCTAATAACAGGAAACTGCACACAGTCTAATGACAGGAAACTGCACAAAGTCTAATGACAGGAAACTGCACACAGTCTAATGACATGAAACTGCACAGTCTAATGACAGGAAAATTCACACAGTCTAATGACAGGAAACTGCACACAGTCCAATGACAGGAAACTGCACACAGACCAATGACAGGAAACTGCACACAGTCCAATGACAGGAAACTGCACACAGTCCAATGACAGGAAACTGCACACAGTCCAATAACAGGAAACTGCTCACAGTCTAACGACAAGAAACTGCACACAGCCTAATGACAGGAAACTGCACACAGTCTAATGACAGGAAACTGCACACAACCTAATGACAGGAAACTGCACACAGTCTAATGACAGGAAAATTCACACAGTCTAATGACAGGAAACTGCACATAGTCCAATGACAGGAAACTGCACACAGACCAATGACAGGAAACTGCACACAGTCCAATGACAGGAAACTGCACACAGTCCAATGACAGGAAACTGCACACAGTCCAATGACAGGAAACTGCACACAGTCTAACGACAAGAAACTGCACACAGCCTAATGACAGGAAACTGCATACAGTCTAATGACAGGAAACTGCACACAGCCTAATGTCAGGAAACTGCACACAGCCTAATGACAGGAAACTGCACACAGTCTAATGACAGGAAACTGCACACAGCCTATGGACAGGAAACTGCACACAGCCTAATGACAGGAAACTGCACACAGCCTAATGACAGGAAACTACACACAGTCTAATGACAGGAAACTGCAAACAGTCTAATGACAGAAACTGCACACAGTCTTGTAATGACAGGAAACTGCACACAGCCTAATGACAGGAAACTACACACAGTCTAATGACAGGAAACTCCACACAGTCTAATGACAGGAAACTGCACACAGTCTAATGACAGGAAACTCCACACAGTCCGATGACAGGAAACTGCACACAGTCCGATGACAGGAAACTGCACACAGTCCGATGACAGAAAACTGCACACAGTCCGATGACAGGAAACTGCACACAGTCCGATGACAGGAAACTGCACACAGTCCGATGACAGGAAACTGCACACAGTCCGATGACAGGAAACTGCACACAGTCCGATGACAGGAAACTGCACACAGTCCGATGACAGGAAACTGCACACAGTCCGATGACAGGAAACTGCACACAGTCCGATGACAGGAAACTGCACACAGTCCGATGACAGGAAACTGCACACAGCCTAATGACAGGAAACTGCACACAGCCTAATGACAGGAAACTGCACACAGCCTAATGACAGGAAACTGCACACAGCCTAATGACAGGAAACTGCACACAGCCTAATGACAGGAAACTGCACACAGCCTAATGACAGGAAACTGCACACAGCCTAATGACAGGAAACTGCACACAGCCTAATGACAGGAAACTGCACACAGCCCAATGACAGGAAACTGCACACCGCACAATGACAGGAAACTGCACACAGCCCAATGACAGGAAACTGCACACAGCCTAATGACAGGAAACTGCACACAGCCTAATGACAGGAAACTCCACACAGTCTAATGACAGGAAACTCCACACAGTCTAATGATAGGAAACTGCGCACAGTCTAATGACTGGAAACTGCACATAGTCTAATGACAGGAAACTGCACACAGTCTAATGACAGGAAACTGCACAGAGTCTAATGACAGGAAACTGCACACAGCCTAATGAAAGGAAACTGCACACAGTCTAAAGACAGGAAACAGCACACAGAAACCGCACACAGCCCAATGACAGGAAACTGCACACAGCACAATGACAGGAAACTGCACACAGCCCAATGACAGGAAACTGCACACAGCCTAATGACAGGAAACTGCACACAGCCTAATGACAGGAAACTCCACACAGTCTAATGACAGGAAACTCCACACAGTCTAATGACAGGAAACTGCGCACAGTCTAATGACTGGAAACTGCACATAGTCTAATGACAGGAAACTGCACACAGTATAATGACAGGAAACTGCACAGAGTCTAATGACAGGAAACTGCACACAGCCTAATGAAATGAAACTGCACACAGTCTAAAGACAGGAAACTGCACACAGTCTAATGACAGGAAACTACACAGTCTAATGACAGGAAACTGCACACAGCCTAATGACAGGAAACTACACACAGTCTAATGACAGGAAACTGCAAACAGTCTAATGACAGGAAACTGCACACAGCCTTGTAATGACAGGAAACTGCACACAGCCTAATGACAGGAAACTACACACAGTCTAATGACAGGAAACTCCACACAGTCTAATGACAGGAAACTGCACACAGTCTAATGACAGGAAACTCCACACAGTCTAATGACAGGAAACTGCACACAGTCTAATGACAGGAAACTGCACACCGTCCGATGACAGGAAACTGCACACAGTCCGATGACAGAAAACTGCACACAGTCCGATGACAGAAAACTGCACACAGTCCGATGACAGGAAACTACAGTCTAATGACATGAAACTACACACAGTCTAATGACAGGAAACTACACATGGCCTAATGACAGGAAACTACACACGTCCTAATGACAGGAAACTACACACAGACTAATGACAGGAAACTGCACACAGCCTAATGACAGGAAACTACACACAGCCTAATGACAGGACACTACAAAGAGCCTAATGACAGCACACTACACACAGCCTAATGACAGGAAACTACACACAGCCTAATGACAGAAGTATGTTATTTACTTTCCACAAAGCCATACCTGATACTTCCTTGACTTGTGAGCTATGACAGCATTGATAGGGATGAGCAGGACCATCACTGCTATACCAGCCAGAGCAGACGGACCAAGGGTCTGCCACAGGAAATACAGAGCCAGGCAAATCTGTAGAGGACCTGACCAAATTGTGTGAATGAAGGCGGTCAGGTCCATAAAACGCTGTGCATCAACAGACATGAGGTTAACGATCTCTCCCACAGTGGATGACCTCTTGGCTGAACTAGATAACCGCAGGGTCTGATTAGAAAATTCACATCTCCAAAGTGATAATCTCATAAAAAAATGTTTAGTTCATTTTAGATATACTTATAATCTTTTTGTAACAAAAACGCTGTAACAATCTATTAAATACATAGATATCTGTTAGCGTTGGCTCTATTACTGATTAGGGATTTTTTAAATTTTTAAATCAACTAAAGCCAATAAACATGGTATGTGTACACTAAAAAAAATAGACAGAAAATTTGTATAAGAAAAATTTGTTTGTGTTATTTATTAACTGAAACAAATATCACAGTGTTTCTATTCAAGTAATAAAGCAAAGTTTGTAATCAAGCAAATACAGTGTTTGTATTTAAGTCATTGAGCCCAGTGTTTGTTCTAAAGCACACAAGTGTTTGTGTTCATCCTTAAGCATAGTGTTTGTACCCGTGCAAATAACATGTTTGCATTCAAGTCATAAATACGCTTGCTATAATAATTTTTTTTTAAATGTCTTTACTAAGGCCATTATGACTGTACCAAGCCATAAGCACAGTCTTAATACTCAAGTGTTTTGTTTCTGTAGAGATGAAAAGAGGATACTGGTGATAGATAGGATATACACTGAGGAAACTTGTTGATAGCATTATAAGGCAGTCTTTGTTCTAGAACCTCCAGGGTATGAGAGGTAGCGGTAAACCAAAAAAAACGCATGAAAAGAATTGGGCACAGAAATCAAATCGATGAGGAAGACATCGAAAGACCTTGAGCTGATGCCACATGACAGGAGGACTTGGCATATGTTTGGTGAAGGCCTTTTGCCTTGTTTTAGGGAAGCTCGCACCTTTCAACTTAGACATAAGATATGTCTGTTTGTCGCAAAGTGGATTTAAATATAGAGTTTGTCTGAGTGTACAGACAAGACCCTAGTATGATAAAGACTGAAAAGATATATTTGTATGATAATGACAGTGAATATGGAAGATGAGGCTTATAGCTTCGAGGGTGAGAACCGAGATTGACTCTCCCTCGCCACTCGAGACTTTGTTAAGAGCTAAAGACTCACCACCTCTGACTACCAAAAAGGGAGATAAGGTTTCACTAACAGTCCACAGACACCACTATACAGACAAATATATATGTGTACAGTATAGTTATAGAGAGACTGATCCAGTATGTGCCAGACAACAGAGGGCAGTCCAAGAGGAATAAGATGGACTACATTTTCAACATTGGAAGATCTGGAATATGCAGATGACATTGCACTGCTGGCACATTCACATCAACACATCCAGGAAAAAACGGATAGACTTAATAAATTTAGTCAGCAGGTGGGCTTGAACATCAATTTAAAGAAGTCTGAGGTCATGACGCTCAATGTGAGCAACCCTGAGCCCATATCAGTAAGGAATCAGCAACTGGTACAGACAGATACCTTCACATACCTAGAAAGCATAGTAACACCAGACGGTGGGGCAGGCAAAGACATCAACATCAGAATGAATAAGGCAAGAACAGCCTTCTTTAGCCTAAATAACATCTGGAAGTCCTCCCAATACAGCACAAGCACAAAATTAAGATTATACCAGAGTTGCGTGCTTTCTGTGCTTCTCTATGGTGCGGAATGCTGGAGAGTCACAGAGACGGAAATGTCAAAATTGTCCTCTTTTCACACAACATGCCTAAGAAAAATTCACCGAATCTTTTGGCCGAATACCATCACCAACTAAGATCTGCTTACTCGTAGCAAGCAAGAGGACATGCATACCATCATAGCTGGCAGATGCTGGAGCTGGGTTGGTCATGTCCTCAGAAGAGACCCCAATGCCATCACAAGAACAGCTATGCTTTGGACCCCTGAAGGAAAGCGAAAGAGAGGCCGACCAAAAACAACTTGGCGGAGGACTGTGGAGGCTGAGATGCAAAGAATGAACCAGAGTTGGGGCACTGTACGAAGGATGGCCACCGACCGTGCAAAGTGGAATCAATTTGTTGTTGCCCTACAAGACGCCACTAGGCATGATGGCCACTGACTGCTTTGACGGTCGGTGGTTAAGGATCAAAGAAGAAGAAGATCCAGTATACAGTTTATAGTTTATTCACACCACAAAAATAAATTACATATCAACAATAAATAAAGTGCTTTGTCGCACACCTGAAAAAGAACAAACAATTAAGCATGACAAATAATAATAAACAACCCTTTTACCCACTCATTCAACCTGCATGGGAAAAAGAATTAAGGATTAAACACACAGTAATTTGGTGGGGTCTCTAAATACGAGCCACCACTCCTATTACCTATATTTAATTATAACAAAAAAATCTAACACCACTGTCCGGCTGTAGACCCAACTACTGTCTACCCATTCTGCATGAACTTTCTAAAGTCCTACACTGCAAATCACAAGCACTGATCCACTAACTGACTTCTTTAGTGCAACCTCAGAAGCTGTCCTTCTGCTCTGACTCTCTGCATAAATTCTGTCTCTCCTCTCTACAGCATTCGGAAGGAATGTTGACCCTATCTCCTCCACGAATATTGCAGCTGATGACTCTGGTAATTATGACTTGACTCGAAATGAAGAGGCTTCACTGCTGACGAAACTTAATTCAATATCGGCCAATTTAACCCACATAGGGTTCAGGGACAAACGGCATTATTATGGCTGTGTAAAACAGAACCAACCTCCAGGCCACGCACCTCTATGGAGTGGTATATCAAGCTGACAGCTCTGGATTTTATAGATAAACCCGTTCCCGCTGAAGCATGGGGCTTCACTGCAAAAGAACTGCTATCTTTTTCTGGTGCAGACATACTTGGCGCCGGTAACTATCGCGTCACCAATTTTCTTTCACCTCTGGCGATGCCTCGACCCTTCTACTCCTGAGAATGGCTGAATATCTTGGCAAGCTGTAAGGCAATTTTGCACCCCTCCCTGTGTGCCGTGAAACAATGCTGTAAACAAAATAAAACAACTAATGTACAACAAAACAAAGACAGCTACCAAAAAGCTACAGACTTTCATAAATGGGTGCTTGCGTAGAATAGAGGGATTAAAATGGTATGACAAGGTTACCAACGTGGAACTGATGACAAGAACTAGACAAGTGCCAGTGGAACAAGAGATGAGACGAAGACGATGGAGATGGATAGGACACACACTGAGGAAACCTGTTGATAGCATTACAAGGCAGTCCTTGTTCTGGAACCCCCAGGGCAAGAGAAGCAGAGGTAGACCAAGAAGCACATGGAGAAGAGAGCTGGAAACAGAGGTGAAAATGATAAGGAGAACGTGGAAAGAACTTGAGATGATGGCATGTGACAGGAGGACTTGGCATGTGTTTGTTGAAGGCCTATGCTTCTTTGGGAGTGGAGGGTTATGAATGAATGAATGTACAACAACTTTAAATAATCTCATCTCTAACACTTACTTACTTACTTAGTCGTTCCCCTTCTACCGTGAGGTGTAGAGGTTTGGAAGAGAGAGCGCCAGACCATTCTATCAGCTGTCTTCTTCCTGGCCTGGTTCCATTCTAGTCCTCGGTCCTTCAAAGATTGTCTAATGTTGTCCTCCCAGCGGACTCTGGGTCGTCCTGGAGGTCTGGATCCCTGGCTCTTTGTTTCCCATGCTTGTCGTGGTAGCCGATCTTCTCCCATTCTGCAGACATGGCCAAACCATCTTAGTTGGGACTGTTAAACACTTAACCACCATAAATACATCTCCCGTCTATCCCCTACGCCAACCTATTCAAGCGATAACAAATATTTCCGCCCAAAGGTCATACTACCATACACTTCCCTCCTCTTCTCTCTCTCCCCGCTTCACGGTAAATATCTGTCTGGTAAGTAACCTCCAGACGCAGGCTGACCCAGTCGGTTACGTTAATCTTAGGCTCAGCATCAAAACAATTCATTCACGGAGGGAAATCCCCTTGCGGTAAAATTCCTGGCCCTACTTTATATTACAGACTGACCCTGGTGAGTTTACGATTAACACAAAAAAATAAAATAGACCTCTCTAGGAATAATTACATCCCACGTCCGTAAAATTAATTAGCCCCTCACTCCAACTACATTACAAAAAAAAAGCACAACTACTTAATACTCAGTAAATAAAATACACAAATACTCTCACGTATTTACACTGCAAATATTATAATCAAATTGAGGTTACTGTTGCTGTCATTTTCGACGGAGTCATCTGTCAAGTTATTTGCTTATGTTTGTATCATAAGTATAATTGTGTCTTTACCTGCGATGTCAGGTTGATTAGGGGTTGTCTTCCCTTGTTTATTCATTCATTGTGTTTGACCTTTAGGGTCAGAGGTTGACAGTTCGGCGTAGGCCTATGGGAAGGTTTTTTAAGCGGGAGTGAGATATACTTCCGGGAAGCCGGGAGGTCCTGTTTTTCTGAAGGGACCAAGAGTCCATTGTTTTTCGGGGAGAATCTTCGAAGTAACTGCTATGGCAGTTTTCCCCAGTGAATCTCTGTGCGTCGGGATGACGACAGAATTCCTTGTTTAGTTCTGAGGATTCATTTTCCAGGTAATACCGACCTTTATGCATTATTACGCTTTTCGGTGGCAGAACATGTAAAGGATTACCTAGGGTGAACAGCAGCTCACTGATCCGCCATTTCAGAACTTATATATTTGTGCTCGAGGTAGCCATCCAAGACTGTTAGTCTTATATTGTCCAGAAATCCAGTGACGAAGATATATTGTGGGAGCCGCAGATTGGCGGAACTTCTATCTACAATAAGTATTACTGCAGGGTTGATGATAACCTATTTAACAGAAGTACACGGCCGACGTCAGAACGAGGCCTGTGCTTTCGGCTATTATACTACAGCCTGATATGTGCAATTGGCGGGGAGTGCCAAGTTGCACCTGTGTGTCAAAGTAACTAAGGCATCTGACGCGTTTAGTCAGAGACGCCAAGGGCGACGCTACGAACTGTCATTATTGAAGAACTTTGCTATTGACCATGCACGTCTATTCTGATGTTTACCTTTTTGAATGCCAAATGTATACCTATCGATGTCAGGTCAGCATGACCTTGTTACACTGACTGTTCCTGTTGATATTATGTGTGTTCCCGTCAATAAATGTCTTGAAACATGCCTGCAGTGTCAAAGCATCCTTGATTACTGCATGTGAGAGTATGGGTTGCAGGATCTACATCTATACGAGCCTAAACACATTCGCGCCTTCATTCGCACCCACACTCAATTCATCATACGCTCGCACTACACATCTAACAACATGTATACTGTCTTGGGCCAGTGATCACCTCAACAAGAAAAAAAAGACAGTTACATTTCTGGTGGACCAGTTACGTGGGCTCTTATGATACATTTCTTGTCGCCAATGTGGCCTAGAAACTTACATTTCTGATGGACCAGATCTGTGGGTTTAAAAAGAACAGAGCGAGCATTTGACATTATTGTTGACATTTATGGATCCAGAAATTTACATTCCTGGTTGGCTGTTACATGTATGATGTCTCCAGTTTTGTCGAGAAAGTTACAAGAAGGACAAGTACACATTACACTTCTGATCTGTGGGTCTAAGCTACACACGGGACAGCCGTAACACACAGCGCTAATTCTACACTTGCAAGTTTTGGCTACAACAGGACAGATATAGGTCATCAACGGTTGACCCAAATAAACAGTACGAGCATTTATATTATAATGCTACATAAAGCATAACAAGACATGTACTGAAGTTAACTACTAGGCATTTGCTACGTGGACCATAACTGCATAGAAGGCGGGTTCCTATTGTAAACAGTACTGCTGGTTGTTACACGTTTCATTCAACAACAGACTTTTCTAGGTCAGAGCATTCAAGCTACATTGTTGGAGGTCAAGTGTCTGTAAACAGTACGTGGAAATTGTAAACATTCAATGTGCAAGCCCTAATTTGAGAAGGTCATAGTAACTTTGGTTCGTGAATACCACTTTATGTTACAGTGGATTTGACGTTCAGTGCGCGTTTGACATTTCGTTTCTGTGTTCGCAAGGAGCAAGGAATTTATTTTAGTTTCAGCTGTGACTGAACTTGTTCTGCAACACATTGAAATTGATTGCTATTTTATGTTACTTCTACTGTTTTGTGTATTTTTCTGCGGGTTTTTCGGTTGGTGGGTCTTACGGTAAATATGCCACTTGATCGAGGCTTACTGTAAGCGTTCTGTAGGTGCAAATTTTCTTAATTTGGAAATTTGCTAGTGACAATTGGTCGCTATTGATGTTAGCTGTGATGTAATTGTACTTAACGTTGTTTTTGTAATATTTTGTCTGTTTTTCAGTTTTGATTGTCGATTTGTTTTGTTTGTATTCTGTAGGTCTCTCCTTTCTTGTGTATTTCTCTACACATTTTTGGTTAAAACAGTGTTGCCATTTGTATTGTTTTGTATTTTTGTCTTTGTATTTTTTTTTGGTTGTACTACATTACTGTCATGCACAGTCTACATACACATACTTGGTCATGTTTTGATATTATTGATAAGGTAGACTCTTCATATAGAGTTTGTTAATAAAATATTATTATATAAGATATTTATACAAGTTCTTTGATAAAAGACTTGTTATCTACAAAGATTGAGACAAGGTGAAATACATATTCAAGTTCTTTATAAAAAAGACTTGTGCCCATAGTGAGTGGGATATAAGGGAATTTTTTTTTCCACAGGTACTCAAGTGATTTTTTGGGTACATTATAAACAAGAGGAACATACAAAGTCTTTGTCTAAGACTAAGACAGTAAAATAAAGTGAAGTGAGTATACAAGTCTAGCATTTCAGACTTGTCTCCCATTGAAGTGGGATAAGGTAATTTATTTAATTTTTTTTCAGGTTTCTGATCTCATTAGACAAGATGTCTACATTGGACTACTTTATTACACAAGGGAGAGCCCTTGATAAGACTGGTCAACAGTTAGAACAATGGGCTGTTGCTCAGTATGACAAAGCATTAGCTGCAGAAGAGAAAAAAGCTCAGGCTGAAGAGAAAAGATTAGAAAGAGAAGCTGCGGCGGAACAAAAAAGGCTAGACAGAGAAGCTGATATGGCTGCTGAACAAAAGAAATTGCAGATGCAGGTGGAGGAAAGGAGATTTGAAGCTGAACAAAAGAGATTAGGGAGAGGAAAGCTCAAGCCGAGGCTGAAATTAGGAAAATGGAACATGAGGAAAGACTCGCAACTTTGGAGTTAGAGAAATTGAAATTGGCGAGTACGGGTGCTCAGCAAACAACTTCGAGTACGACAAGGGAGTTTGTTAGTAGGATTAAATTGCCTCATTTCAATCCTTTAAAGGATGACGTAGCAGATTATCTAGATAGATTCCAATTTTTGTGCGATACGCATAACATAAAAAAGGAAAAATATGTTGAACAACTGATGCCATTTTTTACAGGTGACACAGTGACTACTCTTATGACAATAGACGAACATGAGAGGACTAATTATGATGTTGTCAGGGCAGCATTGCTAAAAAAATATCAACTAAAACAAGAAGACTATCGTCTTCGTTTTAGGACAATGTTGCCAGAAAATGGAGTAGATTTCTCTGATTTTGTTACAAAGATACGTCGTACATTTACACGATGGGTTGAGTTGTCTCAGATTGAGAAAACATATGAAGGTCTAATGGACTTATTATTGCGAGATAAGGTTTTGTCATCTGTTAATGATTCTTTTCTTGCATTCCTTCATGAGCGTAAGCCTAAAAACTTAAAAGAAATGGAGGAATACTGTTGTCAGTATGCCACAGCACATCCCCATGCTACAGTTAGCAATTCTAAAGTGAAAGAAGGGTTGCCAGCTGCTTCGGCAACACCATATGGCCCTAATTTCAAAAAAAAATTTCAGGGTGCTCAACAAAATTGGAATAGGGGAAGTAATCAAAATTACACTCAGAAGCGGAGTAATCCAACACATGATGGTTCTTCGTCTATGCAGTGGAGACAAGATGGTAGTTCTCGTAATTTTAGTGGTAATAATTTGAGACACTTTCGCAAAGGCTATCCAAATAATAACTATTCAAATTTTCGAGGTAATCATTCTCGACGTCAAGATTATGACGATGGTGAATTTAGAAACCGGGATTCAAACCGGAATGATGATTACAATAGGCAATATGATAACAATTACAGGGGAAATGATAGTCGAAATAATTACAGGGGAAATGATAATCGAGGTAGACCTAGGTTTAACAAGAAAAGACCTTACCAACAGGCAAACTCTGCGCAACAAGAGTTTGATGGAGCCTGTAATACAGTAAATGATAGTGGTAACTCTAGGGCTATCACTGGTTGTGCTTTCGATTTTGGGAGAGCAACTGAATGCCCCCAATGCTTAACATTGTTTGACTCATCAACTGTATCTACGCTAAGTTGTGGTCACCCTCTTCCTGCTCTACCTGCTACAGTTGCGCATGATGGGAGAGGATCTCTCATCTTACATAAAGGTCTAATAAATGATAGGCTAGTCTCAGTACTTTTCGATTCGGGATGTACTACCGTCGGGGTTAAGGAGTCTCTGATAGATCCTTGCTGTGCCACTGGAAAAACAATCAAATGTGTTACATTTGGTGGTACTATGGAAAGCTATCCTACTGCTATTATTAGGATTGACACTCCTTTCTTCACAGGAGATGTCCATGCATGTCTTCTTCCTAATCCTATTGCGGATCTTATAATCGGTCGTATTCATGGGGTTAAGGAATGCACCCCGCAACAAATTTCTAGTTGGGAAGAAAAAAACATTCAAACGGTCAATGCAGTGGTGACAAGAGCTCAAGCTCTTAATCCCCCAACTTCATCTGATAATAGTAATGAAGTTGATAGCCAAGACGAGCACTTGGTGATTTCCCATGACTCGTTTGTTAAACGTCAAGAAGAGGATCCTTCTTTGAAGAAATACTTCCTTCTTGCAAAGAAAGGGGATCCCAATCAAAATACGAATCACAAATCGTATATCACTATGAAGAATGGTATATTGGTACGAATGGTACAACACTCGGACAAGTCTATGCACTCGCAAATTCTTGTGCCTAAGTGTATGAGAGCCTTAATTCTTCGGCATGCACACGATTCTCAGTGTGCGGGACACATGGGTTTTTCCAGAACTAAAACTAGAGTCCTTGCGTCATTCTTTTGGCCATTCGTGAATAAAGACATCCGAATTTATTGCCGATCTTGCAAAATTTGTCAAGAGGTCAAGTCTAGGGGTCCGAGACATGCTGCTCCTATTCAGGCTGCAGATATTCCGATTCGGCCGTTTCAGAAAATGGCTATAGACATCATTGGTCCGTTCAAAATTAAGTCAGCCAGAGGACACCAATTTATCCTCACTTGCGTGGACATGTGCACGCGTTGGCCAGAGGCTATTCCTCTGAAGAGCATATCAACTGTCGATATCGCTGATGCTCTTTGGCTCGTATTTTCTCGTCTGGGATTCCCCGGAGAAATACTGTCGGATCACGGCACTCAGTTAATTTCGGACGTTATGTCTCAGGTAATGGCTACGCTAGACATTAAAAGGTCTCTCAGTAGTATTTATCATCCAATGTCCAATGGATTGGTAGAACGTCTTAACAGGACACTAAAGAACTTACTTGGCAAGATAACGGAGGATCATCCTGAAGATTGGGACAGGGTTTTACCTGCAGTCCTCTTTGCCTATAGAGAGGTTCCCAACGAGCATACAGGGTTTTCTCCTTTCGAACTTGTCTTTGGCGCGCAACCGCGCGGGCCAATGTCCTTGTTACACGATTTGATAACTTCCGATAATATTGACGATGATACACAATCGTCATATGAATATGTTATAGCTCTTAGAGAAAAGATTATCGAATCGTGCAGGTTAGCAACTTCATCTTCCGAATTTGCGAAAGAAAAAGCTAGGCGATTTGCTAATAAGAAAAGACGCCTACGTCAACTTTGTCCTGGAGACAAAGCATATGTCTTACTGCCCTCAAGAGAGAATAGACTTCTCATTTCTTGGAAGGGTCCATACACTATAGTCTCGAAAATTTCTGATGTCGACTATATTGTCGATGTGGATGGAAGGCATAAAACCTTCCATATAAATATGCTAACAGAGTTTATTGAACGTCCAGACTATTTACAGCCTATTTTCCAGGCGACGGACGACTCTCCAGTTCAACATGGTCACATCTCATCCCTGTCCGTTATACAGGATGAGGAAACTATTTTTTCTGACGTGAACTTACCTCTTCCTGCGATTCCACTTACTTCAACGGAATCGTGGAGAGACGTTACAGTCTCTTCCAACTTGTCTTTTGAGGAACAACGTCAAGTATCCTCTACGTTACAATCATATCAGGATGTCCTTACCGACATTCCTGGACACACAGATGTCATAGAACATGACATCATACTTACTGATCGTAATCCGATCAGAGTAAGACCATACCCAATACCTATTCATTTTCAAGCACAAGTCGAGAAAGAATTGGATGAAATGATTCAACTACAAATAATTGAACCATCCACTTCAGCTTATTCTTCGTCGATAGTTATTGTTCGAAAGAAAGACAATAACATACGTCTTTGCGTTGATTATCGCAAATTAAATCAAGTTACGAAGTTCGATGCTGAACCTATGCCGTTATTAGATGATCTACTTATTAGACTTTCTAAAGCTAAATTCTTTACTAAACTAGACTTGTCGAAAGGTTATTGGCAAGTCCCACTGACGGAACACGCCAAACCTCTCACTGCTTTTTCGACACCTAGGGGTCTGTTTCAATGGAATTTTATGCCTTTCGGGCTTATGAACGCCCCAGCGACTTTCGTGCGCATGATGCGACGAATTCTATCAGATCGTGCAGATGTCATTGCATATTTAGACGACATCTGTCTTTTCAGCGATACTTGGGAAGAACACTATGTGGGTCTGAAGGAATTGCTATCTACTCTACGTGAGCATAGTTTGACTGCTAAACCCTCTAAAGCTTTTGTTGGGTTTAGTGAAATTTCCTTCCTAGGTCATCGAGTTGGTCATGGTCTGTTGAAGACAGAGGACCAAAACATTTCAAAGATATTAAATATCTCGGTTCCGAAGACAAAAAAGCAAGTGCGTAGTCTCTTGGGATTGATACAATTCTATGGAAGATTCATTGAGAATCTGTCCTCCATTATGGCACCACTTTCAACGTTATTGAAAAAAGGTTCTCCTAATATGGTGCGTTGGTCCCAAGAATGCCAATCTTCATTGGATCAGGTTAAGAATTTGTTCTCATCTCATCCTATCTTAAGACTACCGACGATTGATAAGACTTTTGTCCTTCGTAGTGATGCCTCTTCCACTGGCATTGGAGCGGCACTAATGCAGGAATATTCAGGAACTCTGCATCCTGTAATGTATATTTCTAGGAAGCTGAATGCGGCAGAAAGGAATTACTCGGTTTTGGACCGTGAATTGTTGGCTATGGTTTGGTCCATTCTTAAGCTACAAAGGTTCCTTCTGGGCGCGCATTTCTTTATGGAAACCGACCAAAAAGCTCTTACGGCTATGCAAAGTAAGGATTTGAAGAGCTCGAGATCTACTCGTTATGCTATTGCTCTTCAGCCTTTCCATTTCACGGTGCGAGCTATCCGTGGTTCGGATAATGTGATGGCGGACATATTGTCTAGATGCCCACATGATTCCAGTTAAATCTTGTGTCCTAGTTTTTCCTGATATATTTTCAGACTTAGGTCTGTCCTTAATATCATAATATGTTGTAATACAAATGTATTTGGATGATGTTTAGATAATTTAACAAATTTCATTTTGTCCATCCATCAGTGATATGTTGCTAAAATAGCATTGACATTTGTATATTGCTATGATTATATTATTTAGTAATGTTTGATATATGATTGGTATTGCCAGCAACTTAGGTTTCTTGAATGGTATCCCTTAGTTTGTTTGGCTTAAAGGAAATATTTTCTCCTATGTTGGGAGATGATTTGTACCCTCTTCTATTGTACCTGATATTAGGTTCATTGTTTGCATGAGCACAGAAGTGATACTGGTGCTATCTTGCTCATGAACATATTAAAAAAAAAAAAATTGCATTTTTTTTTTTACAGGGGGGTGGTAGTAATGTTGCTGTCATTTTCGACGGAGTCATCTGTCAAGTTATTTGCTTATGTTTGTATCATAAGTATAATTGTGTCTTTACCTGCGATGTCAGGTTGATTAGGGGTTGTCTTCCCTTGTTTATTCATTCATTGTGTTTGACCTTTAGGGTCAGAGGTTGACAGTTCGGCGTAGGCCTATGGGAAGGTTTTTTAAGCGGGAGTGAGATATACTTCCGGGAAGCCGGGAGGTCCTGTTTTTCTGAAGGGACCAAGAGTCCATTGTTTTTCGGGGAGAATCTTCGAAGTAACTGCTATGGCAGTTTTCCCCAGTGAATCTCTGTGCGTCGGGATGACGACAGAATTCCTTGTGTAGTTCTGAGGATTCATTTACCAGGTAATACCGACCTTTATGCATTATTACGCTTTTCGGTGGCAGAACATGTAAAGGATTACCTAGGGTGAACAGCAGCTCACTGATCCGCCATTTCAGAACTTATATATTTGTGCTCGAGGTAGCCATCCAAGACTGTTAGTCTTATATTGTCCAGAAATCCAGTGACGAAGATATATTGTGGGAGCCGCAGATTGGCGGAACTTCTATCTACAATAAGTATTACTGCAGGGTTGATGATAACCTATTTAACAGAAGTACACGGCCGACGTCAGAACGAGGCCTGTGCTTTCGGCTATTATACTACAGCCTGATATGTGCAATTGGCGGGGAGTGCCAAGTTGCACCTGTGTGTCAAGGTAACTAAGGCATCTGACGCGTTTAGTCAGAGACGCCAAGGGCGACGCTACGAACTGTCATTATTGAAGAACTTTGCTATTGACCATGCACGTCTATTCTGATGTTTACCTTTTTGAATGCCAAATGTATACCTATCGATGTCAGGTCAGCATGACCTTGTTACACTGACTGTTCCTGTTGATATTATGTGTGTTCCCGTCAATAAATGTCTTGAAACATGCCTGCAGTGTCAAAGCATCCTTGATTACTGCATGTGAGAGTATGGGTTGCAGGATCTACATCTATACGAGCCTAAACACATTCGCGCCTTCATTCGCACCCACACTCAATTCATCATACGCTCGCACTACACATCTAACAACATGTATACTGTCTTGGGCCAGTGATCACCTCAACAAGAAAAAAAAGACAGTTACAGTTACATATATATCGGACCTCACAATTACAGTATTGATATAGCCTAAGGACTTAACCTTATACAATTAATTTCACAAACCCGTTACGTAAATGACAGATACATTTACTAGTCACAGAAAGTTATAAGCACAACTTACAGTTTTATTCTTAACCTTTAGCACGCTGCGGGCGGCAATTGCCGACTCGGGTATCTTTTCCTCTAACAGTTGCAGGTGGGTGTACCCGCCTTGCGTAGATCGTTGGTTTCTACATTAGGAATTGTGTACACGTGATCTCACCCCCGGATATTAAGTTTTAATCTGATTTGCGAGAGAGTTAGCTTCCGTTTCCGATTTTTTTTTTAAGTGATGGGTGTATCCACGTTTATTTTCTGTGAATTTTTTTAATTGAAATCAATCGGCATCGAACATGTGGCCATTTTTGCTCTAATTCTAATGGATTCTGACTCAGATGTGATGGCGAGGAGATTGTTGTCTTTATTAGCGCTGATATCGGTTCTCATAATATGGGGGATGGCAGAGATGGAAACAAAAGTAGAATGTCATTGCTAGAATGTCTAATGTTAGGGGTTAGGATTAGGTTTATGGGAAAGGTTTAGGGTTACGGCAGAAAGTCACTGCTGACGAGGGCGTTTGTTTCTTTGCTACTGATGATGGTTGTAACGAAAAGATTGTCATTTGATTTGTATTGGTTAAATGACTTTCATTGAGATGCAAGGGATAAGGACTCTTCGTTTGTTGGTTTTTTTTTTTAAATTAAAAAAAAAAATTTCAAATTAAAAAAAAAATTTTTATTATTTTTTTTCATCTTTCCATTCCTCTCTTCCTATCTCATCTAACATGTACAAAAACAAAATTTACATCATCAGATTCATCATTCATTCATTTCTATACAGTCCAAAAATTAGAGCAACTGACCAAAAAAACAATAGAATTTACAAGTCACCCACTATAAAAATGGGGCATTGTGAAAAAGAATGCAGTGGCAGGCGCACTGTTTTGGGAAAAGAATGCAGCATGCTAAAGGTTAAGATAGCAATGGATGGCACTTTTGTTTATAAAAAATTAAATCAACTCCCCTGAAGAGAACTTTACTTAATCAGGCTAAGATTCTATTAAGAAACGAAGTAACTACACCGCTAAATTAAGATGCCTACATACCCAATTCTCGAATTTCTCACTTAAGAGCAAACAAATATGACTTAGATTCACGGCTGATATTTCTGGAGCCAAACTACTTGATTTACTCTCTTATTTACAGTATAATTGGAACACCCACGCTAAGACCCACACCCTACGTCATCGAGTGGCTTCGCTTGGGCCGCTCTTAAACCAATAATCTTGCCGCAATTTGTTAAAACTTGACCCCGGCCAATCATATCGAAAAATAATACATGACTCATGTTTATTAATTCTACTGGGCCTCTATATTGTGCCACATTAGATAATGTTACTACCGCTGGCGTGAGCAAAATTAACTTTGATTCGTTGTAGCGCCTGATTTTATGTACCTGGGTATAGGTTCAATACCGACCCATCGATTGACTGAGTAGGGGTTACTAACGTCGGAAAATTTCCACCCAGCCTAATACAATAACATGACCATGATTATTTTTACAAAGAAAATAAGACTACGTGAATGCAATTACTTTAAAGAAAAGAAGACTGGTGCGGGTATTAAAATTAAACCTACAGTAATCCCTCATAAAACGCAATAAATTACCTAGAGAAGAAGACTAAACTCAAATAATTACAGGACATAATTACAGAGAGAAAAAAAAAAATGGGCCAGTGGAAAATAAAATCACAGTAACTCATCACACTGTTATATTAGGGTGCATGTCTAAATATAAAACTCTTTGTGGTCTGATGTGTAAAACTTTATAAAAGGATAAATAAGACATAGTGAGAACTGTTAACAGATGGCACAGGACAGCAGTGTTTAGCATGATCTGACTGAAACCATTTGTTCCAGATGGAGGTGAAGGGTAATAGTGACTTCCCTTACTTACTTACATGGTTTGATCCCCAGTTGAGGTGGGAATTATTAGTCCACAAACGGCTCCGGAGTCTACCCAGCCTCAAAAATTGGGTACCAGAGCAACTCTGGGAAGGTTAAGGTGGCTGGCGTGATGCTGACCACATCACCCCTAGTGTGCCAATGGTCAAGAAAATATGGGCCTAACACCATATTCTCAATATGCCTCAATGGGCATGTAACGGTATCCTTTACCTTACTTACTTAGTCGTTCCTCTTCTACTGTGAGGTGTAGAGGTTTGGAAGAGAGAGAGAGCGCCATACTATCCTATCAGCTGTCTTCCTCCTGGCATGGTTCCATTCTAGTCCTTGGTCCTTCAAAGATTGTCTAATGTTATCATCCCAGCGGACTCTGGGTCGTCCTGGATCCCTGGCTTTTAGTTTCACATGCTTGTCATGGTAGCCGATCTTCTTCCATTCTGCAGACATGGCCAAACCATCTTAGTTGGGACTGTTTTACTTGGGTCTACAGAGGTTGGGTTTTTAGGCCTTGATATATCGTTCGGTTGCTATCTCTTCTTGTTACTTCAATCACCTTTCTCAGATACCTCATTTCTGAGGTTTGGATCTGGCTTTTGTGGGTTGTAGTCATTTGCCCATTTCTCGCATCCTTACATCAAGACTGGGACATAGGTGAAGTGGTATACAGCCATCTTTGTCTTCTTGCCAACATCCCTTTTGCTGAGGAATCTCTCGATTTATGTCCTGAAAAAGTCTTCCAGCTGCTGCTCTTCAGGTAGCCAACTCTTCTTTGTCTAAATATAAAACTCTTTGTGGTCTGATGTGTCAAACTTTATAAAAGGATAAATAAGACATAGAGAGAAATGTTAACAGATGGCACAGGACAGCAGTGCTTAGCATGATCTGACTGAAACCATATGTTCCAGATGGAGGTGAAGGGTAATAGTGACTTCCCTCCAGGTGTATTCTCCATCTCTGGCACAGTGTGTTTTTACCATTGGTTCCTTGACCTACCACTCCTCTTCACCTGCAGGTTCCATGTCAATGCCTGACAAGTTATGCTACTGGTTGGCTGCCTCGGTATATGTTCTATCAACTTTCACTTGTATTTTTTTTTATACTCTCTTGCTCTGCATGGTCTTGCTTGCTAGATACTTTTTTTTTTTTTTTAAACTTAAAAGAAAAACATGAGAACAAGCAAAACAAATATACTTACTTTCCTGTATACAACAGCTATTATGGTAGATCTTATTCTCATTCCAAGCAACAATGTATAATGAAAGTATTGGTGAAGCAACACAGATTGGAGCAAGGCTACAATCAGCAGCAAGGTTGTATAGAAGTATCCACGCCAGAGGTGTTCATTGGAGCTTGTGAACTGAATTAGGAGTCTACACAATGTACATAAAGAAAAATGTTTATATTTAACAATGGTTATATATCAGCTAATAAAAAAATTAATGTGGAAGACATTTTAAACCACTGACACATGTGTTACCGGGGCCCGAAAGGAGAGCAAAGAATGGTAACACTGTACCCTACCAGGCATGTCGTAAAAAGCAACTAAGGAGGGCTGGGCATGGGGCTGGTTACCCCATGCCATAAAAAACTTTTTACCACGAAAACTTCAACAAACATGGACAAGTCAAAAAAAGAATATAAATCAACTCAGCCACCCAAGACAGAAGAAGGTCCTCTGGAAATGAGGCGCATGAAGCAACCTAGAGAAAGCCGAAAGGAGTTTGGGTTGCCGATTAACCTTTTTTCATCTAGGAAAATCTCCAGGATTGGCACCTGCAATGTTCGCACTCTGTGTGAACAAGGGAAAACTGTACAGGTAGCAGCAGAAATGACAAATTACAGGATTGATATCCTGGGTCTCTGGGAGACACGGTGGAAAGGCATAGAGAAGAGGAGATTGATCACAGGATCTAAAACGATTCTAAAATGGGGATGGCGCGGTTTGTCGTGGTGAGGTGTTGCTATCCAGCAAACATACTGAAGGGAGATTTATAGATCCTTCGTCATGAATAGACGGTATTTGGCCAGGATCTTATCCCAAGTCTAGGGAGGACACAGCCTTGATATATTTATAATCATCTGTGAGATGATATTACTTTCCTTGAGCCCAACATGCCAAGAAGAATGTACTATGAATATTCAGCCATAATCGGCTTATTACTGTATCAAGCCTCAGATACATGTTCCTCCAGCACCGTTTATTGTAGAGCTTCGACTTGACCAGTGGAGTCAAGTCACTAGTGTGTCAATACAGTGCTAGGAGTTATTATTGGATCGTCATACGAATGTTCAACGCTTTCAACCATTAATTTTGTAAACCCATGCATCCTACACCTTCGTTGCCGTAGAACTTCCGTTACCCTTCAAGTGGTTACAGCTAGTGAAGTCAGTTAACATCCATATTGGACATTATTAACTTATGTATTTCTCCTACCATGACCATTACTGATGAAGAGTATCTGTCAACTATGCATGTAAAGTTTCGTCATGAATAAATGTATTAACACTAACTCTCCCAATGAGTACAGTGTTTATTCATGCCAGTTGGTCATTTTTTTCCATTGACCCTTTTAACAGTGTTACTGGCGCAATGATCATCACCATATATCAAGACTAAACGGCCCACATCAAATTCGCGTATTTGTCACAGCGCTATTCCACAGTGCATCGTATGCATTATGCTCTGTGAAAAGTCAGCCGGGCAACGCCGGGACTAGCCGAACTGGTGTGTCATGTGACCATCAGAAGTCTGGGAAAAAGGTGCAAAGTTCGTTAGTCAGTAACTAGCCTTGGTCCAAGTAGGACGCAGATTTCCCTTTTGCCAGCGGGATTGCTGCGTGATTCAGATTATGGATTACTAATTGAGTGCTTGCCATATTTCGGTCCTGGTTGAGATTTATGTTGTAATTCTGAGCAGTTTAGGATCTAGGGAGCCGCGGTAGCATAGTGGTTAGTGCACTGGCTTCCTAGCGCAGTGGTCTATGGTTCGATCCCCAGAAGAGGCGGAAAAATTTTTAGGCCACAAACGGCTCCTGGGTCGACCCAGCCCCAAATGGGTACCAGAGATACTCTGGGAAGGTTAAGGCGGCCGGCGTGATGCCGACCACATCACCCCTCGTGTGCCGACGGTCAAGATAATATGGGCCTAACACCATATTCCCAATATGCCTCAATGGGCGTGTAACGGGTTCCTTTACCTTTTTTAGGATCTAGGTTATTAGACGTCAATGATTGGAGTTTGTTATTGTACAGTTTTTGTCGCTCAGGTGAGCGAGGTTCATAACTGTGGTTTTCGGTGTAAGTCATACCTTCATATATGAAGGGGATGGATTAGGCTGCTAAGGCAAGTTTGCAGTGGCTATTTCAGTATTGTATTTGATATATTTGTTGGCCGTGTGTGGCCGTATTGTGTGCATAAATTATTAAAGGGAAGTACCTGTTAAAGGCGTGTATTTCTTATGTCAGCCATTGTTGTGTGGTGATACTCTTAGAAGAACGAGCCTTTATTTATTATTATACATCTACATGGCAGTGGTGTATCCAGTGGAGTGTTCTCCAAAATAATTGGATCTTGACAGTATTAAACAAATATGTCGGCCACATGTGGTAAGCCCGACAGCGCTGACAATATCATTGTCACTGTCAGAGACAGACCAGTCACGTGAATAACACTGGTAACAGGAGATGAGACAAATGAAAGAAAATGACAAGAGTGCAAAACAAAGAGAAAAGTGAGTGCACAAGTAATAGAAGATAAAGAGAGAACATGTGTGAGACAATGATAGGTCAGAAAGAAACAAGAAAGAAAGTGATTAAATATTTTGGAAACAAACACATATGAGACATAAAAAAGCAGGAAAGAGAAAACACAAAAACATATCAACAGTGAGGAAACAAAAGAAATAATTGGACTACTGCTCACTCAAGCGTGTCATATGAGGCTGTGCAAGGGGCTGGCAACCTATTCTCACTCAGGCGTGCCATATGAGGCTGTGCAAGGGGCTGGCAACCTCTGCTCACTCAGGCGTACCATATGAGGTTGTCACGTAGCGTTTAAAGGATAAGAGAATTATTTAGAGGAAATAATAGATCTGATGTGGAAGATTTGGCTCAAGGAATCCCTGCTGGGTTTTCCCACTTCCAAAGGGTGACGAAGAGGGTAAATTCTCCTAACTCGACAGGTCTGGAAAAGATTGTAAGGAGATATTTGGTCTCTCGCTACCGTCGTCCCCTTCTCAGTTATCTATTATTATTATTCTTTAAATTATATTATATTTTACGAGCCCCCCCTCCCTTATAAAGGAAGATAAACATAGACAATATTCAACATCTAATGGAAGGAACAAAGCGTGGGGTACAGTATATACACCCAATTGGTTTATTGCAATAAAGTGAATAGATGGTGAATGATAGTATTGTCGATGGAATTAGTGTCTGCTGTATGTATTATGTGTCTCAAAATTCACGTGTTTTTCATCATGGATGACTAAACTTTGTGGCATTGATTAGGTGAGTTTCCTTTGTCGTGGACTTAGCTTTTCAGCCCCCGGCTGATAGTGAAGTGTGGTTAGTTCTCCGGTCTCCTGACGTTGCCCCGGTAGGTCTTGAATGGTTCGGATTTGCCTTCTCTGTGCTCGACTCCGTATTCTGCGCTGAGATTGGACTGTCGTGCAAGGCTCCACCATAGACTACTCAAAGATGGACGCTAACCCGCAATTAGACACGTGGCTTCAGTGCTTTTAATGCGAGAATTCGCCGATAATTGGGTTAGACCTAGCTGTCTCAAGGGTTCCGGGCAAGTGAAGATTGCCCGTGTTTGGCGCACTTTTAGCGGGACATTTCCGCTTGGACACGTGATCCATAGCGTGCATCATGTGACATTAGCGTCAAATAAACGCTCCAATCAATAGCGTTAAAAGTCACGTGGGGTCTTCCTAAAGTGGCATAAACTGGTTTTATCAGCTTAAGCAGTCTTAAATTAAAACAGGTTCCTAGCTACCGAGGTCATTGGTCAACAATGACGTCGTATCTAAAAATAGCGAGGAGAAAATACTGAATGCTAGGAGAATTTCCGCCAGTGACAATTCCCGGGACTTTGCGATCATGCATTGAGGATGAGAAAAAAAACGATGTCACGTAAATAATAAAAAAAATGAAGAGAAGATTGGGCAAGTTGTCACACAAGCCCCTCCTCAAGTTTGACGTTCCGTCCAACTCCTCTTGTCCTGTCTTCCTCTTCTTTTCCAGTTTCTCATATCTCCTCGGTTGCGTCCGGATGTCTGCTCAAAAAATCTGCCCCTACGTTGTTCTTCCCAGGTATGTATTCTATGTGAAAGGAATATGGCTGCAACAGGAGTGACCATCTCATAAGCCGGGCATTAAGGTTCTTCGACGCTGCAAGAAATATCAACGGTTGGTGATCACACTGCACCGTGAACTTTTTCCCGTATAAATATGGTTGAAACTTCTGCACAGCCCATATTAGCGACAGACATTCTCGTTCGATGGTAGAGTAGTTCTGTTCAGCAGGGTTCAATTTCCTACTAGCATATGCGATGGGGAATAGAGTTGCAGAAGGTCTATCACTAGGCTGCAGGAGAGTGGCTCCTATCCCTATATTGCTAGCATCTGTTCGCAGCGTAAAGTTCAGAGTTAAGTCAGGCAGTCGCAGAATTGGCCTAGCTGTGAGTTTCTCCTTCAGCAGCGTGTAGGCATTTTCGCACTCCGCTGTCCAGGTTACTTTGTCCGGGTTCCCATTCTTGGTTAATGCGGTCAATGGCGCACTCAGGGTATTAAAATCTTTAATATATCTCTGGTAGAAGCCACATAGAGACACAAATGACCTTACATCCTTTTTAGTCTGGGGTCGTGGGGCCCGCTGTAACTTCTCAATATTACGCGCATCTGGGAACATGCATCCATGCGAGATAGTGTGTCCCAGGAATTCTAGTTGCTCGCAGGCAATTTGACATTTTGTAGGGCGAGCGGTGAGTCCTGTTTCTCTAAGTCTTTCGAAGAGTAGGGAAACTGCGTCCAGGTGCTCCTCAAAGGTGTTCGTGGCAATAAGTATGTCGTCCATGAAATTACTTATCCCAGGGTGGTTCAGGGGTTCCAGTAGCTTCCTCATCATACGAGTAAAGACGCTTGGGGCGTTGCTTAGCCCAAATGGCAATACATTAAACTCGTAATGGCCTTCAGAAGTACTAAATGCTAACATATGTCGAATTTCCTCTTTTACCGGGATCTGGTAGTACCCTTTGCTAAGGTCTATCTTCGAAAAGTATCGTGCTCTACTCAGCTTGGTGAAAAGCTGATTCTGATCCGGTAAGGGCTCCGCTTGAAATTCCGTTACAGCGTTGAGCCTTCGGTAGTCTATGCAGAGGCGATGTTCTCCTGTGGATTTTCTAAGCAACACTACACTCGCACTATAAGGCGACTCTGATTTTGAGATAATATTTTCCTTAAGCAGGTACTCGATTTCCTCACTCAATGCCTTTGCTTTAGCATAAGGAACAGGATAGTTCTTAACTCGTACCGGGGCGAGGTCTGTTAGCTTCATATCAAATTCTATCAGGTTGGTCATGCCAGGTTTATCCGTGAGTGTACTAGTGTGTTTTCTCAACAACTGTTGAACCCGTGCCTGCTGATCCTCCGTTAAAGTTGAACTAATCTGAACATCTTGATGAGTTTCGCACTGACGAAGAGGGTATTCACAGGAGGTCAGGGGTTCTGCCTCAGTTTCCGTCGCAATAGCCAGTGTCAGGAAATGTGCTGGTTCTGCACCTGGTCTTTCATAATATCGCTTCAGCAGGTTTATGTGGTAAATTTTCTGCTTCCCCTTTATGGCAATCTTGTAATTGGTGCGCGACATTTTCTCAACAATTTTATATGGACCTCTCCACCCGATTTGCAATTTATTATTGCTACTGGGCAGGAGTAATAATACCTGTTCTCCTACTTCTAGCTCCCTATCCTTCGCAGTGCGGTTGTAGTAACGCGCATGTTTACGACGGGCACGGCGTACATTTTCCTTTGCCAGTTCCCATCCTGTTTTAAGGCGTTGGGTCAACTCCTTCACGTATTGGGATGCAGAGGTGACCGTCTCATCAGCTTTATCATCTGTCCAAGTACGTAACAGTGCCTCTAAAGGTCCTTTTATAGGTCTACCAAACAGCAATGTGGCAGGAGGCATCCCAGTAGAATTGTGGGGTACTTCGCGGTAAGCAAATAGTGCTGCGGGTAAGTATTGATCCCAGCTCTCTGGTTTTTCCTGCGCAAGTTTCCGAAGGATGGAAATAAGGGTCCCGTTAAACCGCTCCACCTGGCCATTTGCCTGGGGGTGGTAGGGAGAGGTGTGGATATGTCGGGCCTGAAATATCCTAAACACTTCCTCGGTGAGTTTTCCTCGGAATTGGGAACCATTATCTGTCAGGATCTGTGACGGAAACCCTAGCCGAGTAAATATGGTGAGCAGAGCCTCAGCAACATGCTTAGAATCACAGGCGGGCATAGCAATTGCCTCTGCCCACATGGAGCAACAATCCACTAACGTGAGTATATAACTGTTTCTCTTTTTGCTACGAGTAAGTGGACCCACAATATCCACCGCTACTCGTTCGAAGGGTGTGCCCAAGATTGGCATTTCTCCCAGAGTGGCTGGGGCCGTCCAGTGTTTCGGCGCTGTCCTCTGGCACTGCGGGCATGATTTCACATATCTCTGGATATCGGCGTTGATACCTGGCCAATAATAATGACATGAAATACGCTGAATCGTGGCACTTATGCCCATGTGGCCACTAAACGGAAGGGCATGGCCCATTTCTAGGACCTGGGCTCGGTATGCTGATGGAACCACAAGTTGCCCATGTTCCTGTCCTCCATTTCCTGCTTTCCGATGCAACAGCCCATTTTTCTTGTAGAAGTCTCCCTTTTGGAGAGGAGTGTGCGCTCTCGGTAGTTTTTTGTAGCAGGGTGCTAGAGATTGATCCTCCGTTTGTGCCTTTTTTAATTCCTCAGGAAGGATGTTGGGTGGGGATTCCAACTCCGTATTCCGTTTGGCCTGTCCTCTAGTGGTGACAGCCGCCACAACCAGAGGGTGAATGGGTTCTCCCAAGAACACATACCTACACCCTAAGATCAAGGGATAAATAGGGTCGTCCAAGATCGCTGCACGGATTTCCCCAGTCACATATTTTGATTTGACCTTAATCTTGGCTATGGCCAAACGCATAGGTGCTGCACTTTTAGTAGGTCCTTGTATTTCTATAGTGTCTTCTGTCATCTGGTCAGGCTTGACTAGGGATGCACAGACAACTGCGTCGAATGCAAGGCCTGTATCATAAAGGCAGGTCACCTCTTGGTCATTTACGAGGACTGTCTCAACGACCGGGGGATGTCGGGGTTTGTCCAGAGGTTCTTCCGGTCCATTTCCCCTTGCGGCACTTTTACGTAAGCAGGCAGCATGATGAGGTGGGTTTTTCCGGTTGCACTCCTGCGTATTGTGGGTGATGGTTCTACAGTGCTTACACCATTTTTCCCCTTGCCTCTGCTGCTGGAAATTAGATCTCTGAGTAGTCTTGTAGTCTGGCTTGTCATGCTTTTTGAAGTTAGTATACGGTGGTTTCACTTGGGGGTCCATGTGTGACTGAGCTGTCTGTCTAGGTACGTAATCTGGTTGTTTCCGTCTGGGTGGTGGATTCTCTGATAGTGCTGCCTGATATCGTTCCGCTAACTGGACTATGGATTCTAAAGTGCTGGCCCCATTCTCTGTCAGGAATCTTCTCATGTCGGAAGTCATGGTGTCCTTCAGTTGTTCGATCATGACCATTTCCTTCAGGCCTTCCCAATCATGAGTAAAATTCCCTAGGGCACCCCACTTCTCCACGTAGGAATCCAGTCTCGCAGCAAACTGAGCAAAGTTCTCTCCGACTTCCCTCCTAGAGTTACGGAACCTCTTCCTATAGGCGTCAGCATGTAGCTCATAACGAACCAATAGTGCCTTTTTCAAAGAGTCGTAGTCATCCTGTAAACCTGGAGGAAGCTTGCTATACACGTCATAAGCAGTTCCTCTAAGCCCTTGCGACAGTTTCAGGTTCCATTTGCTCTTCTCCAAACCAAACGTGGTGGCAAACTTCTCAAATTTGTCGAGATACCTATCGATCGAGTCGGCTTGTTCCGAGAAAGCTTCAAATGGAAACGTCAAAGGTCCCAAAGTTGACATGAGTGAGGATGGCAAAGGTCCGGTGCCCCCTGCGTGCAAGGAAGGCATATCATCTGACCGTGGCGATAGGTTGCCTGAGGAGGTAGATGCGGTCGCACCGGCTACTGGTTCAACTCTTTGAGCTTGTCCCTGCATCTCTAACTGCTTCATCTTCAATGCATGCTCGCGTTCATCTCTCTCGCTTCTTTCTCTAGCGTCTACAGCTTTTATCCTCTCATCTATTTCTGCTAACTTTATTCGCTCTTCTCTTTCAGCTTTCGCTGTTTCTCGAGCGTAATACTTATCAGTCTCGACACTGACATAATTTGCAAGGTCCACCCCACTATAACCTAGATCTCGACCGGCCTCCCCTAGTGCTGCCTTAAGCTTAACTATTTCAGCCATCTTTTGCAGTTAAAGTCCACACTGAGTAAGCTAGTGCTACCTTCCAATAGTATTTCTAACAACAAGTAAATACTAATTATTTATCAGACTGCTGTAGAATGAAATTACTACAGTTATGGAGACTTAAGGTCTGTAATTCAATGAAATACAAAATCAAGAACTAACTTAATTAAACACAACATATATAAAGGGATTCACCAATCAATGCCTGAATTTCTAGAAAAAATGTTTTCTGTCTTTCTAGAGCTCACTGTGTGAAAATACATGTGTTAAAATGGTATACTGTAATGACTGAATGGATGATACTATCCCAGAGGTATGATAAAATACATAAGTTCAAATCCCGGACCGAGACACCAGTGTCACGTAGCGTTTAAAGGATAAGAGAATTATTTAGAGGAAATAATAGATCTGATGTGGAAGATTTGGCTCAAGGAATCCCTGCTGGGTTTTCCCACTTCCAAAGGGTGACGAAGAGGGTAAATTCTCCTAACTCGACAGGTCTGGAAAAGATTGTAAGGAGATATTTGGTCTCTCGCTACCGTCGTCCCCTTCTCAGTTATCTATTATTATTATTCTTTAAATTATATTATATTTTACGAGCCCCCCCTCCCTTATAAAGGAAGATAAACATAGACAATATTCAACATCTAATGGAAGGAACAAAGCGTGGGGTACAGTATATACACCCAATTGGTTTATTGCAATAAAGTGAATAGATGGTGAATGATAGTATTGTCGATGGAATTAGTGTCTGCTGTATGTATTATGTGTCTCACAATTCACGTGTTTTTCATCATGGATGACTAAACTTTGTGGCATTGATTAGGTGAGTTTCCTTTGTCGTGGACTTAGCTTTTCAGCCCCCGGCTGATAGTGAAGTGTGGTTAGTTCTCCGGTCTCCTGACGTTGCCCCGGTAGGTCTTGAATGGTTCGGATTTGCCTTCTCTGTGCTCGACTCCGTATTCTGCGCTGAGATTGGACTGTCGTGCAAGGCTCCACCATAGACTACTCAAAGATGGACGCTAACCCGCAATTAGACACGTGGCTTCAGTGCTTTTAATGCGAGAATTCGCCGATAATTGGGTTAGACCTAGCTTTCTCAAGGGTTCCGGGCAAGTGAAGAATGCCCGTGTTTGGCGCACTTTTAGCGGGACATTTCCGCTTGGACACGTGATCCGTAGCGTGCATCATGTGACATTAGCGTCAAATAAACGCTCCAATCAATAGCGTTAAAAGTCACGTGGGGTCTTCCTAAAGTGGCATAAACTGGTTTTATCAGCTTAAGCAGTCTTAAATTAAAACAGGTTCCTAGCTACCGAGGTCATTGGTCAACAATGACGTCGTATCTAAAAATAGCGAGGAGGAAATACTGAATGCTAGGAGAATTTCCGCCAGTGACAATTCCCGGGACTTTGCGATCATGCATTGAGGATGAGAAAAAAACGATGTCACGTAAATAATAAAAAAAAATGAAGAGAAGATTGGGCAAGTTGTCACAGAGGTGAATAATGAGGCTGTGCAAGGGGGTGGCAAGCTCTGCTCACTCAGGCGTGTCAAAGGAGGCAACTAATATGAGGCTTTGCAAGGGGCTGGCAATATAATTTGATACAGAAACCTATACTAGTGCACTGGTAGGCTTTGATGCAGGCTTCCTGTAAAAGGAGCAGCTGTAGTGGTGGCTCCATGCTCCATTAGGAGCAAGGAGTAAAATAATGATGATGGTCATCATCATCTCAGCCCGTAACCCGTCATGGGTCGTAGGGGTGCCATGGTGGAAGCATCAGCAGACAGGGTCCTCCACTGCTCTCTATCCTCAGCAATGCGTACAAGTGTGGAAAAACCGTGTCCTGCCCATTCTTTGATGTTATCAGCCCAGGATTTTCTTTGCCTTCCTCTTCTCCGTTTACCTTCGACTGTCCCCTGAAGGATCGTTTTCGAAAGGGAGTCATGACGAGTTACATGCCCAAACCAGGCAAGCTTTCGATGTTTCACTATTGACAAAAGTGGTTCTTGGTGGCCTGCATAGGTGTTTATCTTCTCTCTAACATAGACATTTGTTTTGTGCTCTTTATAGCAAATGCGCAAAATTCTTCTATAACATTTATGCTCGAAAGCCTGAATCCTTCGCTCCGTATCTGCAGTGAGTGTCCAGCTCTCACACCCATACAAGAGAATAGATAATACAAGTGATTTGTATAATTTGATCTTCACAGGAAAACTGATGTTACTTTTCCAGATCACATTCAACTTTGTCATGGCAGCTGAGGCCATCTCAAGTCTTGTCTTGATTTCTTTACTTGATCTTCCATCACTACATATAGTGGACCCGAGATATTTAAAGGTGTTAACTTCTTCTAACGTTTGCCCATTTATCGTAATGTTGGTCGGAACATGTTTCTTATGGCTATTCACCAATATCTTGCTTTTTTCTATATTAATTTCCATCCCATACGTTCTTGTTACTTTCTCCAGTCTAGAGGTAAGGTCTTGAAGTTCTGATTCTGATCCAGCTATCAGATCAATATCATCAGCAAAACGTAGGTTGCACAGAGGTCGGCCTCCAATCGATATGGTTGATTTATAATCGTAGAGAGCCTCCTGCATAATATGTTCTAGATAAATATTAAAGAGCACTGGGGACAGGATACATCCCTGCCGAACTCCTACAGTTGTTTTGAAAAATTCTCCAATGTCATTGCTTGCAAAAACAGCACTGCTTGCGTCCTTGTATAGTGCTTCAATGATATCTATGATGTTGGTATCAAAATTGAATTTTCTCATTACTTGCCATAAGCCTTCATGCCAGACTCGATCGAAGGCTTTTGTGAAATCGATGAAGTTATGGTATAAATCGTGTTGATGTTGGAGATGTTTTTCGATAAGTACTCTAATATTGAAGATTTGTTCTGAGGTACTTCTTTTTGGTCTAAAGCCAGCCTGTTCCTCTGACAAGATTTCTTCTGATTTCTGTTTTATTCTGTTCAAAAGTATCCTTAACATCACCTTACTTGGATGACTAATAAGGCTAATGGTTCTGTAGTTCTTGCACATTTTTAGATTTCCTTTCTTTGGAAGCGGTATTACTAATGACTGCGTCCATTCTTTTGGCCATTTTTTTGTACTCCATATCTTCTGGCAAATTGTTGTCATGATTTTTACTATATCTGGTCCTCCATATTTCAAGAGCTCTGCTGGGATATTATCCACACCCGGTGACTTCCCTCCTTTCATCGAACATATAGCCTCTTCCACTTCTTCCCGTAATATTGCTGCATTTCCGAGTTCCCTGTTTTCGCACTTAATGTTGTTTAATATGCCTAAGTCAGTGTCAAGTTTACAGTTATATAATTCTTTACAATATTCTGTCCACCTTCTCATTACAGCTGTTTTTTCATTGAGCAGAGCCCCATTGCTATCTTCTATGACAGTTACCCTGGGCTGTTGGGGTTTTGATAGTTTTCTTAATGTGTCAAAAGCTGCCTTGCTGTTACCTTTTATTAGCCCCGTATTAATGGACTCACATTGATCAGCTACCCATTTTTCTTTGGCCTGTTTCATTTTCTTCCTAATATTTTTATTCACCATACTGTATTGCCATGCTGCTTCAGGAACCTCTTTCTTAACCTTTTTCATTTCCCGCCGTGTATCACATAACTTCAGAATGTCATCTGTAACCCATGGTTTGTTTATTTTCTTTCTTTTACCAAGTATTTCTGTTGCTGATTCAATGAGCACGTCTTTCATGTTCTCTGTGATTGAGTTGATATCATCCTCCAAAAAATTGAGAGCTGCGAATTTTCCTCCAACAGTTGCCTCAAAGATTCCCGCGATTTCTGGATCTTTCAGTTTGTCTAAATTGAATCTTAACTGAGAACATCTGTTTTGATTATAGTTCTTTTTAAGTTTAAGCTTGAGCGTCATCAATACCATGTCGTGATCACTACCAATGTCGGCGCCAGGAAAAGTCCTAGTCTTGGCTTTATTAATACTAGACTTGAATCTTTTGGATACAAGAATAAAATCAATTTGGCCATGTATCTCAGTTTTTGGGGCATGCCACGTTGTTCTTCTTGATAACTTATGAGGAAATAGTGTATTTGCAATGGTTAGTTTATAGTTGCTGGCAAATTCTAGTAGCCTTAGTCCTCGATCGTTGGTTTCACCTGTCCCAAATCTCCCCACTGTACCAGCCCAGTGACCGTATGCATCTGGCCCTATTTTAGCATTCCAATCACCTAACACGATGAGAAGATCTTTCTTTGGAATTTTCTTAATTGCTTCATCCAGATTGTCATAAAATGTATCAATTGCCTCATCCTCATAGTCAGTAGTGGGGGCATATACCTGTATAATGGAGATGTTCTTTGGATGTGCTGCAATACGAATGGTGATAAGCCTGCTATTTATTGGGGTGCAGCTGATGACAGAGTTCAATCTATCTTTATGTACGATAAAACCTACTCCATGCTGATGTTTAGACTCATCTCCACTAAACCAAATTTTGTGACCATCATCCATTATTGATTCACCTAATCCTGTCCATCTGACTTCTGCTAGGCCCAGGATGTCCCACGAGTATCTAACAAGTTCATGTGTTAGTTCTTTGACTTTTCCACACGCATATAGTGTGCGTACATTCCAAGTTCCAACAACAAAACTTTCTCTTGGAAGTTTCAAAACAGGTGTTTTTACCCCATTCGCTGACTTATCACTCTCAAGGGGCAATGAGAGCGCGGTCGTTGTTAATCCGGGCATCGGCCGATCCGGCAAATTATTACTGAGTTGACTTTCCATCATAGCATTTCAGTGGGCAAGAGGTTTGCTTGGCGGTGCCCATCTCCTCTCCAAGTATCCTTGCAGGTACATACAAAAATGTACCTGGAGCAGTAACAATAGCCCTCAATAAATCTGTAATGTTTTGAAACACTGTCCGATCGACACATCACAAAACCGCCATCTTGGCTACTTGTATCAACACAAACAGCGAACTCACATGATAGGCAAACTTGATGTTTTCATCTTAAAATACTTAGCAACATAATCCAGAAATAGCCAAACACACTACAAACTCATACAGCCTTAATGAGGGCTGTTACCACTGATGCAGACTCCAAAACGATGACATGAAATGCACAACACAAAAGTGCGGCCTACCACGCCGCCATCTTGACCTACATCTTCATGATGATGGTAAACAGTGAAATTAGACAATGACAAGCCTTCTCTACTTTACTCACACTTACTTCAGCAACTGGGGGCTGACAAAGATCAGGATGTCTTGGAACAACTTAAAGAGCCCTGCCTGCAGAAAGAACCAAATGTATGTCCGCACCAAAGCAGAGAACAGTTTACGCTTGGGTGATTTGGCTTCTTCCATGCCAGGTGTATAGGTTGCTAGGATAGCACTTCCTTCTTTGAAAATGAAACTTGTCTCATGAATATCCCCATTGGCCACAGCATTAACAGGCCTAAGAATGACAGTCACTTAATTATTAATACAATATATAAGTCACTCTGGGGGAACAAATGGTCTCTGTTGTTTCTTTTATGTGCATGGTCTGGTTAAAAATTGTTATCCTTGGATAACTTTTAACAACAGGGTGTGCATGATTGGTCGGTTAGCTTTTTATCTTGGTTTGAAAGGGAAAAAAAGGTAAAGGTAGTCCCAAAGCAGATACTGCCATAGGGGAGTGAAGACTTCACTATACTAGGTCTCGGCTTTATGAAGTGGGGTGACCAGTTCCCTTCCTCGCTGCCTTTGCCTTCCCTAACTGAACAGCAGCGACAGGTACCCATTTGTAGCAGGTAGACTAGAGCATGACGCTACCAGGTTTCAAACTTTTGCCTTAGGTAGCAAGCAATGTAACTGCTCTGCCATTCGATGCTCTTCTTGTCTATCAAGGATGCAGGATATCGTTAACTTCTGGGATACATATCACACACCTGGTTTCTGGCTGAGAATGAAGCAGCAGATGAGGCAACTCAAATACTTTTGTACTGGTCCAACGAGTTAAACAAACTTACTTACTATTTACTTAGTCGTTCCCCTTCTACCGTGAGGTGTAGAGGTTTGGAAGAGAGAGCGCCAGACTATCCCATCGGCTGTCTTCCTCCTGGCCTGGTTCCATTCTAGTCCTCGGTCCTTCAAAGAATGTCTAATGTTGTCCTCCCAGCGGACTCTGGGTCATCCTGGGGGTCTGGATCCTTGGCTCATTGTTTCCCATGCTTGTCATGGTAGCCGATCTTCTCCCATTCTGCAGACATACCAAACCATCTTAGTTGGGACTGTTCTACTTGGGTCTGCAGGGGGTGGGATTTTAGGCCTTGACGTATCATCTGGTTGCGGACCATATCTCTTCTTGTTACTTTAACCACCTTCCTCAGATACCTCATTTCTGAGGTTTGGATCTGGCTTTTGTGGGTTATAGTCATTGCCCATGACTCACATCCATATGTCAAGACTGGGACATAGGTGATGTGGTATACAGCCATCTTCGTTTTCTTACCAACCTCTCTCTTGCTGAGGAGTCCTCGATTTGTGGTCTGAAAAAGTCTCACAGCTGCTGCTTTTCAAGTGGCCAACTTTTCTTTGATGCCTCCCTTTCGGTCTATAATCGCTATGAGGTATTTAAAGTGGTCGATCTGCTCCAGGACCTGTTCTCCCAGCTTAATCTGATGTCTTCTTTCTTCTCGTGATATCACCATGGATTTTGTTTTAGAGCTGCTTATGACCATCCCTCTCTTCTCCAGCTCTTCCTTCCAGACTTGCAGGTTGGATTGGTGATGTGCTTCTGATTTGTTAAATAAACCATGACATTAAATACTTGAAATGAAAATAAATAAAAAATACACTGACTGGATTTATAACATCTGTTACACAGAAGGAAGGAAATATATGTCTTTTTTACTAGCAATGCTGATATAAGACAATGTCACTCTTCAAGCATTTATAACACATAAGGAAGGGAAACCCGAGGCCTGTAAACAGTAAATAAATATTAGACAAACATATACTGTTCTATACTTACTTTTCTTAAGTCTACTATCATTTACTAGACACAGTATTACAGTCTTTGTCTTGTGTGGACTGACCTATACTGTATAATAGGGGAACAACAGAAGTGATTGCGTCATTAATAGGCTGGGCTGCCCATTGTAAACTTCCGGTGTTGTGTCTTGCGGTTCGCACTAATGACCAGTCACCAAAGCATCACTTTTTGGTGATGCCTAGATGGCCGGGAGGATAGTGTGATTCACTTGCATAGCTAGGCTGTGTTGTCACACTGAAGGTCCAGGGTTCGAGTCCTGGGTAAGCCACTCACGTCTGTTGTTTTTCTGTTGTCTAGTGTTCTACTTCTTTATTTCTTATGAGTGCCTGAAAACATACCTTTATGTTTGTCTAATATTTATTCACTCTTCAAGCATGTGTCAAGCTAACAGTAAACATTACATTTTAATTTAAGTTTCATTCAACAGTTAACGTAACAATGACTTCAATGACTCAAATCAATGTAAGACAATAGAATTACCGACATAGCAGGACCAAATTGGTATGACAAAGTCACCAATGTGGTACTGATCACAAGAACAACACACATGTAAGCGGAATAACAGATGAGAAGAAGACACTGGAGATGGACATGACACACATTGAGGAAACCTGCATTACCTTGCAGTCCTTGTTCTGGAATCTCCAGGGTAGGAGAAAAAGAAGCAGATAAAAAAAACATGAAGAAAAGGCCTCGAGACAAAAGAAAATGATGATGAAGTCACAGGATGACCTTGAGCTGATAGCACAAGATAGGAGAACTTGGCATGTCTTTGTTGAATGCCTGTTCTGCTTGGGAAGGATGATTGAAACTGTCAATTTTAGCAATCTTTTCAACACTACTAACATTGTCTGATTAACTACTTCTGTGATATTACGTATGTCAACATTTCCTAAACCCAGAAACTGATCGTCTCTGAAGCAGCAGCATATTACACTGAATATCCAATAATTAAAGCAAACAAATAAATAACGTTTGCTACTCACACTTGTTTATTTAGATTCCAATTCTTGTAAAACTTTTGAGCAACATGTTCTGCTGTGTCTTCCTTATTTAGAGACCACAGATCAGCTTGTGTGAGTGACCTCTTATAACCTTGGACAACCATACTGAAATAAATATGATGGCAAACTCAAATGAGATCAAACTGATTTTACCACCAAGCTTGAAAAAAACAAAACAAACAGGTGAGATAAATGTTATGACCAAAATGAAATGAGGTGAAACAATGATGAGCTAATTTCACCACCACTCTGAGATGAGATCAAAGAATGGATAAAGCTTATTTTAAAGCGACATTTAGCATCAAGCTGAGATGCTACCAAGACACAAGTTAAAAGAATGTTACCAATAAAATGAGATGAGGTAAAATAAAGATGAGATAATAACATCACTGAGGATGAGATCAAACTAATACTATTATCAAGCTAAATGTAAAGTTAAGGAAACCCCATAGCACATACTGCCTTAGGGGAGTGAGGTGTTACAGACTTCGCTATACAGGGTCCAGGTTCCCTTCCTCACTGCCTTTTCCTTCCTTAACTCATGAGCAGAGCCAGGTACTCATTTACGGCTGGGTAGATTGGGACATGCCACCACTGCATTTTGAACCCGGTACCTTTGCTACAAGACTAGCACTCTATCCACTCTGTCAATTGAATGCTCATTATCAAACTAGAATGTAATAAAACTAATTTTACTACTAACTCCAATGAGAAGAAACAAACTTTATCATTAACCTAAAAATGAGACAAAACTTATGTTACCTCCAAGCTGAGATTAGACAAAACAAATATAAATTAAAATCAAATTTATAACACAGTACACAGGTGTAGTCCAATTCCACCAATCAATGATTGCCTTTGGCTCTCTATTGTGTATGAGTCAGGGATCACTAAGTTTTCATTCATCTTATCTCTTTGTCGCAGTCTCCATCATTCTCCAGGGTATCCTGCATTGCTTAGCTACTTCACAGCATCTTCTCCATGTGATCTTTCTTCTTCTTCTTTGATTCTTAGCCACCGACTGCCAAAGCAGTCAGTGGCCATCACGCCTGGTGGAATCTTGTTGGGCAGCAACAAACTCCCTCCACTTTGCTCGGTCAGAGGATATCCTTCATGCAGTGCCCCAGCTCTGGTTCATTCTTTGCCTCTCATCCTCCACAGTTCTCTGCCAAGTTGTTTTTAGTTGACCTCTCTTTCGCTTTCCTTCAGGGTGTCCATAGCATAGCTGTTTTTGTGATGGCATCAGGGTCTCTTCTGAGGATGTGGCCACCCAACTCCAGCATCTGCCAGCTATGTTGGTGTGCATGTCCTCTTGGTTGCTCCGAGTAAGCAGTTCTTGATTGGTGATGGTATTCAGCCAAAAGATTTGGAGAATTTTCCTTAGGCAGATTGTGTGGAAAGAGGACAATGTCAACATTTCCTTCACTGTTACTCTCCAGCACTACGCACTATAAAGTGCACAGCTCTCATATAATCTTCTTCTTCTTCGTTCGCCCTGAAAAGGACGGTGGTTGCATTGTGTCTGTTTACGCCATAGCTGTGATATCTGCACCTTTCGGTCGACACATCCGACTTCTGCACGGCATTTTTTAGGACCGGGTTTGCCTTCCCATTGCGATCCGTGCTCGCTCAGCCAGACTGCACTGCTGCAGACTGTTTCCAGGACCACCACGTGGAGGTGGAGCACGGTCTTGCCCAGCTCTGGTTCGCTGGTCCTGACGCAGGCAGTCAAGCTATGAGTCGCTGACTGCGGTCTCTATTGCTGCGTCTTCTGGTCCCTCATATAATCTAAATTTGGTGTTTGTGCTGTACTGAGCCTTGTGATCTTTGTTCTTCCCATTTACACTTTCCCTGCAGACCCCCAAATCAGTATCTAACAAGTTATGCTAGAGGCCAGTTTCCATAGGGTATGCCCAATCAACCTCCACGTATACTTTACTATCTACTGCTAGGCAGGCTTTTTTTGAAGTTGCCCCCATACCACACAAAATATAAGATATAGACAATGACTCACAAAAGAGAACTTCAAAATGAAGTTAAAAATGGTCATGAAACCCTACTGCTAGAAATTTCATCTTGTTTTCTTATTTTACACAAAAGATTATTCTATATAAAGAAAAAAACATAGACACTACTGCATAAATATTGTCAGTAAATCATACCCAGTAAACCACCAGAAGGTGATGCGGGACAAGAATGAAGAATCCTTCTCTGGACATGGATTCTGAAACAGTCCAATGCAAAAGAATGAACTTCAAAGCTTTTTATAAATGCCAATGCATAAAATCTTTAACTGTGGCAACAAACATATAACATTATTATTAACAAGCATATAAAATTAAACCACCTTGTTCCCAATGACATTTTGGTTAATCCAACCAACAAAAAAAAACAAAAACAACAAAAAAAAGAAAGAAAACTACACAATATAAAACAAAGTTTCTTAACCTTTTGGAGGTCTTGCACCCCCTGACAGCATCTTAAGAAGCCTCACACCCAATCTTCAGCTCACAAATTATGCCAGAAATGAGAAAAAGAGATAAGAGGTAGCCTTTTTAAATAAAAAGAAAAGAACAATATTATTTTATTTATATATTTAGTGCATGTATTGAGCCTGGAAAGAAAATAATATAAAAAAAATATTTTAAACACAGGCTTTTAATGCACTAAAAAGCCACAAATAACTTTTCATGGAGTTTATAGTTCGCAGTAAAAAAATGTAACATCAAATTGACAAAAAGTGTGGGGTGCTTAAGTGCTTATCATATATTTTATCCATAAGTGTCTAATGAAGTATAAAGCAGAAGTTAATTTCATGTAGAATCAGCACCCCAGGCTTTTTGTCAATTTGATGTTACATTTTTTGACTACAAGCTATAAACTCCATGAAAAACTATTTGTGGCTTTTTGGTGCATTAAAAGCCTGTGTTTAAAATATATATTTTTTAAATTTTCTTCTTTTTAGTGTTTTTTTGTGTACATTTAAGTCAAATGTAATCAATCCGCTAATGACATTATCAGTTTGTGATAAACGAGTCCAGAGCACAGGAGGCGGATTTTGTTATTCAGTATATTACATGGAAAGTTAATATTTTTTTGTTTTTTTAAATTTTTTAAAAATTTTGATGAGCGGTAAAGTACATACAATATTTTTCCCATCCTTCATTGTTTCATAGATCTGGAAAAGGCGTTTGACAGAGTCCCCTGGAGCAAACTTTGGGACTGTTTGGCAAGGAAGAACATTCCAGCACCTCTGATTCATGCTATACAGAGCTTCTACAAGTCTTGCAGAAATTATGTGAGGACAGCAAACCATAAGTCAGAAGAGTTCAGGACCACCACTGGTATAAGACAAGGTGATATCCTGTCACCTTATCTTTTCATACTCCTCATAGACGATGTTATCAAGGCATGTAAGGAGAGAACAAGAAAGTATTCAGTGGGGTACTGGAAGATGAGACAGGTATGTATTCCAGAGCTGGCATATGCTGATGATGGTTGCCCCGATTGCTAAATCAGAGGCACATCTCCAATCCAACCTGCAAGGAAGACCTGGAGAAGAGAGGGGTGGTCATAAGCAGCTCTAAAACAAAATCCATGGTGATATCATGAGAAGAAAGAAGACATCAGATTAAGCTGGGAGAACAGGTCCTGGAGCAGTCGACCACTTTAAATACCTCAGAGCTATTATAGACCGAAAGGGAGGCATCAAAGAAGAGTTGGCCACTTGAAAAGCAGCAGCCGGGAGACTTTTTCAGGCCATAAATCAAGGATTCCTCAGCAAGAGAGAGGTTGGTAAGAAAATTAAGATGACCGTATACCGCTCCACCTATGTCCCAGTCTTGACATATGGATGCGAGTCATGGGCAATGACTACAACCCACAAAAGCCAGATCCAAACCTCAGAAATGAGGTATCTGAGGAAGGTGGTTGAAGTAACAAGAAGAGACATGGTCCGCAAACTGAGACGATACCTAAAATCCCACTCCCTGCAGACCCAAGTAGAAAAGACCCAACTAAGAATGTTTGGCCATATCTGCAGAATGGGAGAATATCAGCTACCATGACAAGCATGGGAAACAAAGAGCCAGGGATCCAGAATCCCAGGACGACCCAGAGTCCGCTGGGAGGACAACATTAGACAATCTTTGAAGGACCGAGGACTAGAATGGAACTAGGCCAGGTGGAAGACAGCCGATAGGATAGTCTGGTGCTCTTTCTTCCAAACCTCTACACCTCACGGTAGAAGGGGAGCGACTAAGTAAGTAAGTAAGGTAAATTACATTTTTTAAAATGTAGTTGTCAGTTGCTTGTATGTCTGTGCACGAGCGTGCGATAGTCTGTGTGTGTGTGGAAGTTTCAATATTTCTCTCAAGAAAGACAATCTTGTTGGAAAGAATACACCTAGATTATTTGCAGTTATCGCTCATTTCACTGATGAAACTATACAAACATACAAAATTAATATTAATTTTAATGTTATTCATTTTATTATTTTTTCAACTGATTATTGTATAGTCATTGGGAATACATAACTATACCAAGTTTCAGAGCTATTGCTCATCTGGAAGTGATCGAAAAATCGACTGCAAGATTTGAAGGTGACATATGTTGCAAGTAAAGAAAAGCCTGTAAAAATAGGAAACAAGTCATATAGAGCCATGCAAAATGTGTGTGTTTCTGAAAGTTTTGAATGTTTTAAATTATATAATAAATGTTATAATACATGAAAACTGATCCATTTACAAGTGATAGTTATCATGTGTTTATTACGTAATTAGTCTTCTGATGTTGCTTCTTTTCGATTATGATTCAGAAAAAGCTATTTAAGGAGATTTATGTTCAGTTTTGTATCAGCATTGTCAATGTTCTATTTCTTATAAATACATTTGAGTTCTGTGTATATTGTGAAGTGTTTATGATGGTTCGCCTTCTAAAATATCTGGCGTGCCTTGCACCTTCAGAAGTCAGGTTTCACACATACAGTGCCGCATGCACTCCTAAGAAAAAGTGACATAAAATTTATGATTTGTATTTTTTAGAAGCAATGCTGGCTTACAAATACAGGTCAATATGTTTTTACCAGAAATTGTCAGGGCAGATTTGTTTCAGAAACCCGATTTTTCAGTTTTCAGATGCTGCACAAATCAAGTTAATAAATTAAGGGCTGCTGTAAAACTGGTAAGGAATATAAGTATTTAAATAAATAACACAGTATTTAATCAGTTTTACAAATTACGGTTCACAAGAAACAAGGGACGTTTCGGGTTTTACCCTTCGTCAGCCACAAACAGGTGACAAAGACAAAAATTACATATAGGTACTACAAAACTATACGATGGTGAGAAATATACAACAAATGGGCGATACAAGCAGATGGAAAAAGTGATGAGAGAAAAAAAGAAAGAACAATAATAATACAAGAAAACCGTAAAATCTAAAAGAAATACTGAAACAAGAAAGTAAATAATCAACGAAACGAAAAAAAGAAGAATAAACAAAACTGTGGAACTAGTAAAAGTTAGCTTAGCTCGATCCAAAGAATCTGTGGAAGAAAGCGGTAGTGACAAGATTAAGACTGGATTAAGGTGTCACTGCCCATGACTCGCATCCATATGTCAAGACTGGGACATAGGTGGAGCGGTATACAGCCATCTTCGTTTTCTTACCAACCTCTCTCTTGCTGAGGAATCCTAGATTTATGGCCTGAAAAAGTCTCCCAGCTGCTGCTTTTCGAGTGGCCAACTCTTCTTTGATGCCTCCCTTTTGGTCTATAATAGCTCTGAGGTATTTAAAGTGGTCGACCTGCTCCAGGATCTGTTCTCCCAGCTTAATCTGATGTCTTCTTTCTTCTCGTGATGTCACGTAAACTAAGATGATTAATTATTTAATACATTACCCATGAAGCTCCATTCACTTTCTGTACTAATAAGAAGAAAGTTAAATGAATGATGCAAAATAATTATTTTTTACTTTTAAAATTGTAATGCTTCAGTTTTGCTGCGGCTGCCTAAGAAAGTAACTTGCTTACCTCCCCCTCATCTTGATATCCAAACTCTGTTTTTTGGTCAACAAAGACTGAAAGGATCATTGCAAACAGCAGGCATGGATAGTGTATAAATATTGATGGTGAAACATCCCCCTGCAATTTGAACAAAAATTGTTTAGTCATACTTATTGCATTAGCTTACACAGATGCTGGAAGTGAAATATCTCCATGCATTCATGCAGTCTGAATAAAAATGTGTTTAGTGTTACTTCTTCTACAGGAAATGCACAGATAAAATTGGCAAGGATGTGGATAAGGAATCTGACAAAGTAACATTGCTCAAGTGCTAATTTAACAAAGTTATATTTCTTTTCAAGATACAGTAGTTGAGTGCCAATTTACAATTGTGTCACTATATTTCTTTTCAAGATGCAATAGTTGAATGCTAATTTACAATTATGTCAAAGTATTTAAATTTTTATTAACCAACTACATAACAAATTATTTAAATAGAAGAAAACTGGTAAAGAACAATCAATTTTTTTGTTCTTGCAGAATTATACATCATGCTGAAATAATTTATGAAATGTTATAACTTAATAAATTTTTTTGTTTGAAATTTTAAGTGAACCACTTTGCATTTGAAAATTTTCCAGAATTAACTCATCTTCAAGAAAAATATCAAGAACAGTGTCATTTTAAAATAAACAATGTCTATTTATATTTAGGACAAAAACATTTCAGACATGAAAAATAAACATTCTTACTTACTTACTTAGTCGTTCCCCTTCTACCGTGAGGTGTAGAGATTTGGAAGAGAGAGCGCCAGACTAATAATAAACATTCTTGGGGAAAATTATGTTTTCCACTTTTGACTGTCAGTGCCTGAATTTGGTGAAGATAACTCCTTTGCTTCGAAATGCCGACAGAAAAGGAGGGGCTAAAAAATATTGTTAGTGTCAGAGTAAAAAGCCATATTTGCTTTAAACTTTCTCTGACCAGAACAGAACTCAGATGTTCTTTCTCAGACAAATAGAGTTAAGGCAGGCAGTTCAACACAAATGTTACATCTGTCCTACCATTTGTGAAAGTCTGTAGCTTTTTGGTTGTTGTCTTTGTTGTTCTCCATGTCTCAGAGCCATACAATAGGACTGACTTCACATTTGAGTTGAAGATTCTTATTTTCGTGTTGGACTTGCTTTCTCTTGTTCTCCATGTTTCCCAATGCAATGAAAGCTCCTCTTGCTTTTTGTATTCTTAGTTTGATATCGCTGTCTGTCCCTCCAACTTTGTCTATATTGCTGCCAAGATATGTGTACGATTCTACATCTTGTATTGGTGTTTCTTCAAGTTCAACCCTGTTATCATTACCTGCATTTATTCTCATTATTTTTGTCTTTTCTCTGTGCATTTTCAGACCCAATTGCTGTGACCTCTCATTGAGTGTTTTAAATTTGTCCTGCATCTGATTACTGTTATGGGACAGAAGAGCCAAGTCATCAGCAAAATCCAGATCATCCAACTGCTTAGTCAGAGTCCACTGGATTCCATTTCTGTTGTGTGTTGTCGATGATCTCATTACCCAGTCTATTGCTATAGTAAGAAAAGAAATGGAGACAAGAGGCATCCCTGTCTGTTACGTGCAGTTTTCATAACTGATAATGTAGTCTGTCTGTATACTTGTTATGTTTGGAAATATTTTGAATAAGATTTTTGGGTCTAATGTATTTTTCATTGGAACCATAATCTAAGGGTGAATACTCATTTTTTGCTTTGAGGGAAAGTAAATATGTAGTTACTCCTCTTAAAAGGTTATACCAGCTGACTGAATAGGTCAGAGGAAATGCGAACTGCGCATGTCAAAAACTGGGGTTTGAAGAAGATTTTCGTGTGCGAGAGGCCGTGTTGTTGTTCTGGGTCTGTCAGACAGAATGTCTGGTTACTTCTCTGCATTGCCTTTTGGGGATGGAAACTCTTCCACTGTTATTTAAAGTCCCCTGTGTTATTTCTGTTCGTCAGGAAGATGACAGTTGCTATGAAGTTGTGTTAGGAATTCGTAGCAAGGTAAAAGACGAAACTTTCACACTTCTTTTGTTCACAGTGTAAGCTGAATGCATTTTGGGTCAACCGGTGACACGAGCTCACAAATGGTTGAAAGGCAGAGTATTCTTTTTGTTACGCTCGTTTTTTAGATGTACGCACAGAAACCCAGGAGTATAGATAGTATTCTACAACCCGCATGATTAGCGGTATATTTTGAACTTAGACACTTATGTCTACAGAAGAGGAATCCCCAGTGTTTACTGTTTTATAGAGGCCTAATATATATAACTATCTGGAGTGGAAGAACAGATGGGTTATTAGTTATTGCTATTATAACTTTGAAAATGAAAACTCGCATGATGTACAAGGGAGTTGTATAAGACTATCTTCGAAAGGACAGCCTATCTTCGATACGCCCGATTAGAGGGATGGACTATGCTAATTTCGTCGCCCGCCATGTTTGGGAGGTCGACTTAAGAAGAATGACTTAAGATGAGTCAGAATGAAACTGTTGGATGTTTATACAGTATTTACCCGTTGTGTAATACGGGGTTTTTCTGCTAGTTGTGGAATGAGAGAGAAATTGGAGTCTACAACACTTTGATAATCATATAATTATTGGAACTTATGTACATGCTATTGTAGTGAACTGTCTTCATATCCGCCATGTTCCTGTGTCATGCTTACATGGAGTTGTCTACGTCTTGTTGCTGTGACTATAATAAATGATGAAAAAACGTACACAGCTGTTCACCTATATTTTGACTCCATATCTGTAATACGTACAACATATGCTTCCATCAACTCCACATCTACACCTTTCAATGTGATGAATGCCACATACACTCTTGTATGTTATGTGTCGTGACACAAGTCTGCACTGCTACACAGATGTCCACCTTGACGAACTTCCATTACACATAGTCGCGCTATGTCTACATCACCAGCCACTACCACCATAGCAGCATTTTGGTATCAGTGGTGATCAAATACGTGGGTTTACGAGGTAAGACTCTACACAGACGTTACCTTCGTCAAATTGCAAAGTACCCGGCGTTGCCTGTGAGACTCTGATTTTCTACGCAGACGTTATTTTACAGAATGCAAAGTACCCGGCGTTGATTGTCAAAATTGCTGTTTAGAAGGCCATGTTTCATGAACGTTGTCATTACTGTTTTGAAGAACAAGAAATCTGATTTTACCATTGCCACAGTTTTTGAAGAAGAATCAGTTGTATTTTTTTCATCGTTGGAACATCATTCCTGATAATGCTGAATGTTATGAATGTTCTTGACTATTGAACAATAATTAGATATAAAGTGACATATTTTGTGGTGAAAACTATAATTTATATACTGCTATTAAGCCTTCTTCACAACACTCTTCATTCATGCTATATGTATTTATGTTACATGTTATTTGTTTGTATATTAAATTAGTTTATGTTTCGTGGGAGGTTGGGTGTGTGACTAATATAAGATATACCACGTAATAGAGGTCTTGTATTAGTGTTCTGTAGGTGCGGTTTTCTTAATTGAAAATCTGCTAGCGACAATTTGTTGCTATTTGTGTTAGTTGTGACGAGGTGTGTTTTTTCTTCGTTGTTTTTGTAACATTTTTCTATTCTTTAGTTTTGATTAAATTTGTTTGTATTTGTAGGTCTACTCTTTCCTGTCATTCAGTTCTATACACCTTTATGTTTATACACTGTGACGTCAGTTGTTTTGTTTACATTTTCGCAGTTATCATCACATCCTTTGTGAGATTTCCTTCAGTTTAGTTTTTTAGTTGACTTCTGCGAATGTTATAGTAGTGTTTTGAATATTTGTCTTCGTATTATTGTTATTGTTTTGTTTGCTATTGGTACACATACTTAGACATACACTATTGACAATTTGATTGAATTTATGATATAAATGTCTGACGATACTGTTATCATAGAATAACCATACAAGTTCTTACAAAAGACTTGTCTTCAATAGACATTGAAATTAAGGGAGCTGATTGTACAAGTTTTTGTTAAAAACTTGCTCCTGTTTGGTTGAAATAAATTAATTTGCTATTTCAGGGATATTAGTCACATATTGTTAGACATTATGTCGACTTTAGATTACTTTATTGAGCAAGGGAAAGCCTTTGGGATGACTGGAGATAAGTTAGAAGAATTTGTAATGGGCAAATATGACAAGGTTCAGGAGGCTGAACAAAAGAGATTAGACAGAGAAGCTGAGGCTGAACAAAAGAGATTAGACAGAGAAATTGAAGAATTTGAGGAGAGAAAAATTCAGTGGCAGAGAGAACATGAAGATAGACTCTTAGCTGTTAAGCTGAAAAAAACGATAAATGAGCTTCAGGATGAAAAGAAAGCTCTTACTAATGAGTTACAGCAGATGAATTCTGAAAATACTGTATTAAAGGGTAAAGTAACAATGTTGATAGAAGATAATAAGAAATTTTATGACTCTTCTCTTAGTCAGAAGAAACAGTTAGAGGATGAAGTGATCTCATTAAAACAGTTGTTGAATAACCAGATGGAGCAGGTGAACTCTTCCACGCTTGATTTAAAACTACTGTGGAAGATAATAGAAACATTGGCTCTTCCTCATGAGAGTAAATTAGGGCAATCTCAACTGACAAAAGCTGAAAGAATGGAAAACGTGTAAGAAATTAAAAGTTGAAGCCCAGGAACGTGAAAAGGCCCATAATGAAACACTTACTATTTTTGCGAGTAATATTACGATGCTCAGTCGCCAACTTGAAGAAAAGAATACGGAATCTTCAAGGGAAATGTATGAGTTGAAGAATAGCCATTATATTGAGGTTAAGGCACTTCAACTAGAATTGAAACAGTTGAGGGCACATGCCGCTCAGGTTCAGGGTCCTGAGGATAATCAAGAACTCAGAAATCTTCTATGTCAACAGGAGAAAGTAACTAAGGAAAAACAAAAAAATATTGAAAAATTACTCATGGAGAAAAAGGAACTGGAAGATGAGATGAGCTCAGCAAATAAAGAAAAGGATAAGAAAGTTGAGGAATTCATATCTAGTCATCATAGTGCTATGGAAGCACTGAAACTTGAACTTGTTCAGGAGAGAGCTAAGGTTTTAGAAACTACATCTCAGATGATAAAATTTAGAGAAGATCTTAAAGATAGTATTGCTAAGGAGAAGACTTTAGCTTCTCAGTTACATGACACAAGGTTGGATTATAACAGGGAAGTTAAAACCAACAAGAAAATTCATAAAGCGGTTTCTAGACAGAAAGCTGTTGCAGAAGTAGAAATTGCAAAACTTCGCAACAGAATTGATGTTAGATATTGTTTTGAACAATAAAATGTTTTCTGCTACCAAGGTGAATAGATTTGGACATAAGGTTGATGATCAATATGCTACAAATGCAAAGAGCCAGCCACATGCACTCAATGCTCATGGTAACTCTAAGCAATATATGAACAAATCTTTTCGTGGCAAATATGGTTTCCCACGTGATAACGATACCGCCTCTAATGGGAGTTGGCGTCAAGCCAACAAAAGTAATCCGACTGTAATAGTCAGTCCTGATAAGATGGCATCAGAAAACAAACCCATTAGTACTCATTCCCAGAATGGTAATCATTTTATGCTAAAGAAAAAAAATTCTACCATTCCGGTTACTGGTCATACTCAGCCCAAGCAGTATGATCCATCTGTTAAGCACATTGCCACAGGCAAAAATAACAACAATTTTGCTAGAAAAGATAAGCGTGATTATGAACAGCGCCAAGGGCATTCATCACGTGGTAATCTTCCTTTTTCACATAATGGTTCTTCTTCAAAGAACTGGAGGCAATTTGATGGTGCTCAACTTTTTGGTCTCAGTAACTATAGCAACTTTGATAGAGGTTACCAACCTTATAATAGTTTTGCTTGGAGACAACAAAATCCATTGAGAAGATATTTTGAGCAAAGAGAAGATAACAATAGCAACTATGCTAATTGGAAGTCAAATAACAGCAATGGTCTTAATAGAGATAGTGATAGATCTCGTTGTGACGGTAGATGCCCACATGATTCCACCTAACTTTTATGTCTTGGACTTCCTAATACGTCTAAGTCTATAATAGTTTCTGTCTATATCAAAATAGGTACACATTTATAATTTGTAATATAGTGATTGTATCACTACTTAGCGGTTCATTGATGTATATTCACCGCTGTTCTTTGATGATTTTTCTTCTTTGTTAATCATGAACTTAAGATACCTAATATGAATTTATTGGATGAAATTTTTGTATGCATTGTGTCATTGCCAACATTATAGAATACGTTGGTGACACCTCCCTGGAAACATTTATACTTAGAGAAACGCTTCCTCTGAGATTATGAGATTATGAGATATATTCTCACTGGTCGCTCCGTGAGTCGACTTAGCCTCACATTTGGCGTTATATTTGTTTTGATACTTTCATCTGCGCATTATTCATGCATTGTGAGCCTATTGTATGTTGCTCCTAGATGTATTTCAAAAAAAAAAAAAAAAGTTTCATTTTTTTTTCCCCGGGAGGTGTGGTAAGACTGTTACGTGCAGTTTTCATAACTGATAATGTAGTCTGTCTGTATACTTGTTATGTTTGGAAATATTTTGAATAAGATTTTTGGGTCTAATGTATTTTTCATTGGAACCATAATCTAAGGGCAAATACTCATCTTTTGCTTTGAGGGAAAGTAAATATGTAGTTACTCCTCTTAAAAGGTTATACCAGCTGACTGAATAGGTCAGAGGAAATGCGAACTGCGCATGTCAAAAACTGGGGTTTGAAGAAGATTTTCGTGTGCGAGAGGCCGTGTTGTTGTTCTGGGTCTGTCAGACGGAATGTCTGGTTACTTCTCTGCATTGCCTTTTGGGGATGGAAACTCTTCCACTGTTATTTAAAGTCCCCTGTGTTATTTCTGTTCGTCAGGAAGACGACAGTTGCTATGAAGTTGTGTTAGGAATTCGTAGCAAGGTAAAAGACGAAACTTTCACACTTCTTTTGTTCACAGTGTAAGCTGAACGCGTTTTGGGTCAACCAGTGACACGAGCTCACAAATGGTTGAAAGGCAGAGTATTCTTCGTGTTACGCTCATTGGAGCCATCTAAGACTGTTTTTTAGATGTACGCACAGAAACCCAGGAGTATAGATAGTATTCTACAACCCGCATGATTAGCGGTATATTTTGAACTTAGACACTTATGTCTACAGAAGAGGAATCCACAGTGTTTACTGTTTTATAGAGGCCTAATATATATAACTATCTGGAGTGGAAGAACAGATGGGTTATTAGTTATTGCTATTATAACTTTGAAAATGAAAACTCGCCTGATGTACAAGGGAGTTGTATAAGACTATCTTCGAAAGGACAGCTTATCTTCGATACGTCCGATTAGAGGGATGGACTATGCTAATTTCGTCGCCCGCCATGTTTGGGAGGTCGACTTAAGAAGAATGACTTAAGATGAGTCAGAATGAAACTGTTGGATGTTTATACAGTATTTACCCGTTGTGTAATATGGGGTTTTTCTGCTAGTTGTGGAATGAGAGAGAAATTGGAGTCTACAACACTTTGATAATCATATAATTATTGGAACTTATGTACATGCTATTGTAGTGAACTGTCTTCATATCCGCCATGTTCCTGTGTCATGCTTACATGGAGTTGTCTACGTCTTGTTGCTGTGACTATAATAAATGATGAAAAAACGTACACAGCTGTTCACCTATATTTTGACTCCATATCTGTAATACGTACAACATATGCTTCCATCAACTCCACATCTACACCTTTCAATGTGATGAATGCCACATACACTCTTGTATGTTATGTGTTGTGATACAAGTCTGCACTGCTACACAGATGTCCACCTTGACGAACTTCCATGTCACACATTCGCGATCAGTCATATTACAGCACGATATACCAGTCAGTATCCAGTGACAGTACACATCCAGTATACCAACATCAATCCTTAAAATACCAACAATCAGGCTTGGTATCACTGTCGCACTCTTGTTCTTATCCCAAACGGTTCTGTAAGCTGTCCTTCATGAAGAACTCTGCAAGTCATGTCTTCATATGTTTTCTTTATTAAATTAATGATCTTCAGAGGAAACTCCATAATGCCTCATCAATTTCCAAAGTGATTCTCTGTCTACACTGTCAAATGCCTTTTCGTAGTCCACAAATCCGATGTATAGTGGTGAATTCCATTCCAGACTTTGTTCAACTATTATTCTCAAAGTGGCTATCCGGTCTGTACATGATCTGTTTTGCCGAAAACCTGCTTGTTCATCTCTCAATTTCTTGTCTATGGACTCTTTTAACCTCTCAAAGATAATTATGTTTAATACTTTTCCTGGCACTGATAGTAACATTATTCCTCCATAATTTGTGCACTCTTGTAAATTTCCCTTCTTAGGCAACTTAACCAGATATCCTTCCTTCAATTCTGCTGGTATCTCTTCCTTTTCCCAGACTTAACCAAGTAATTTATATAACATCTCTGTAGCAGTGTCGATATCTGCTTTGATGGCCTCTGCTGGAATGCCATCAGGTCCAGACGCTTTTCCATCTCTTAGAAGCTTTATGGCTTTCTTTATTTCTTCCTTCGTTGGTCTTTCACCGTTAATTTGTAGCTCTTCTTCTGCTGGTTGGATGTCCGGGGGGTTTTGTGCAGCTGGTCTATTGAGAAGGTCTTCAAAATATTCTGTCCACCTCTTCATTTGCTCTTGTATATTGCTGAGCAGTTTTCCATTCTTGTCTTTTATGAGGCAACTTGTTTGCTTGTATTTCCCTGTTAGCTTCTTTGTGCTGCTATACAGTTCTCTCATATTTCCTTTGGCTGCTGCATCTTCTGCCTCTCTTGCCAACTCCTCAATATACTTCCTCTTGTCTCTTTTGATACTTCTTTTTACTTCTTTGTTTGCTTCTTTGTACACTTCTTGAGCCTTGGCTTTGGAACTTCTGGTTTTGCTTTTGTTTAAATCTGCTTTCTTGTTTTTCCTGTCTTTTATCTTATTGATGGTTTCTGTTGTTATCCATGCTTTTTGTTGTCATTCCCTTTTCCCCAGTATTTCTTCACATGTCTCATTCCATACAGTTTTGATTTGCTGCCAATAGTCTTCTGTATTCTCTACATCTTCCAGCTGTTGGAGCACTTGGAATTTGTTGGATATTGTGACCACAAATTTGTCTCTTGTTTCTTGATTTCTTAGATGTCCTACATTAAATTGTTGTCTATAATCTTGTATTGTTGCGCATTTCTTGAGTTTCATTTTTACTTTGGCTATCAGAAGGTGGTGATCTGATGCCACATCTGCTCCTCTATATACCTTTACATCCTGCAATGATGATCTAAACTTCTTGTTTATGCATATATGATCAATCTGATTTTCTGTTCTTTGGTCTGGTGATATCCATGTTGCCTTGTGTATTCTCTTATGTGGAAACATGCTTCCTCCTATAGCCAGTTGATTTGAAGCACAGAAGTTTGAGAATAGTTCCCCATTTTCATTCATTATTCCTAGCCCATGTTTTCCCATGACTTCTTCAAAGCCGGTGTTGACTGTACCTATCTTTGCATTTATGTCACCCATCAAAATTGTGATGTCTCTTCTTTTTACATTTTCCATAATTTCCTGTAGCCTAGTATAAAATGCTGCTTTCAGACTCTTCTTTGTCATTAGTTGGTGCATAACATTGGATGATATTTACATTTAATTTCTTTTTAGCTGTTTTAAAGGTAGCTGTTATTATTCTGGGTCCAACAGCTTCCCATTCAGTGAGTGCTTTCTGCGCTTCTTTAGATATCATAAGAGCTACCCCTTCACTGTGGTGTGAACTTTCGTCTTCATGTCCTGAGGACAGCACCAATTCACCTGTGATGAGTTTCTTCTTGTCTACCCCCTTCCACTTTGTTTCACACATTCCCAGAACCTCGATTTTATATTCCCTCATTACTGCTGCTACTTGTGCCACTTTCCCTTGTTTGTTTAATGTCCGAACATTCCAGGTGCCAAATCCTCCTAGAAGTTCTCCTAGAAGAAAGAAGGTTAGTCAGCAACACAGACTCCTTTCGGCTTTCTCTGTGTTGCATCATACGCCTCCCTGCGAGAGGACCTTCCCCTGTCTCGATGGCTGTGTTTTATTTTCCTTAATTGACTTGTCTATGTTTGTTGAAGTTTTTTGTGGTTTAAATTTTTTACAGGATGGGGTAACCTGCCCCATGCCCAACCCTCCTTAGTCGCTTTCGGGCCCCGGTAACACACGGGTGAACAACCAATATATAGCTGGAGACTAAGGAAATAGAATGATGGATAGGACATACCCTCAGGAAACAACAAAGCAGTCAGTGCAGCCAAATGTGCCCTCAACATGGACCCCACAAAGGAGTAGAAAAAGTGTGGAGGCCAAGGTGAAACTGGAGAACAGTGGAGAGGAAGAAGTTAATTTAACCAGGCTATCATGGACAGAGATAAAAAAGACAGCCCAATACAGAAACTGGTGACAAGCAACAGTTGCAGTTATATATTCCACAAGGAACAAATAGGACTGAGAGAGATAAAAAGAGACAGCTTGATTTTAATGAAAGTCATCTTAATCTTCATTTAAATAGCTATGTGAAGAACAGGAACCAATGCACTAATCTCCTGAACAGCTGAAAAGAACAATTTCAGTTATCAAACTGTACTCTGTCTTCACTATTACTTTCATTTTGGAAGACTCAAATTACAGCATAATCCTGTTTAGGACAATGAGTACCTGCAGCTAACAGGCCTACCAAAACTAGTTTAATGATAATCTCCTCTTACAGACAGGTCTAAAGCACAGTGAATGAACAAGGAATGTCTGCCAAATTCTAAAAGTGCAGTCTGAAACGTGCACTGATGAGCATAATCTGGCTTATTAATTTTCCTTCTACCCCCCCCCCCCCCCCCACCCCCGATTTGTTAACTTGGCCAAATTTATTAAGTGGTTACATACTCACTTGTGAATAACCACTGAACATTAACCCATTAAATAAGCCAGTACACTAGTACATAAATAATGCTTAGCCCTTTTTAAATTAAGCGAGTTATATGTTAGAGATGTGTATATTTTGATGGGTTGTATATCTGTTGATATTATTTTCACAGCATTTGTTTTCACGGCACGCAGAGAGGGGTGCAAATTTGCCTTACAGTGCCAAGATAGACAGCCATTCTGAGAGGTAAAAGGGTCGAGGCATCTCTAGAGGTGAAATAGAAATTTGTGACGCGGTGTTTACCGGCGCCAAGTACTTCTGCATCAGCAAAAAGGAGCAGTTCCCTTGCAGTGAAGCCCCCATGCATTAGCGGGAACAAGGCCATCGTTAATAAATCCAGAGTTCTCAGCTCGATATACCACTTCTAAAAAGGCGCATTGTCTGGAGATTGGTTCGTACACAACCATAATAAAGCTGTTTGTCCCTAAACCCTAGGAGGGTTACTTCTGCAATAATCCATTAAGTTAGTCAGCAGTGAAGCATCTTCATTCAAAGTCAAGTCATAAGTACCAGAGTCATCAGCTACAAAATTTGTGTGAGGAGATAGGGTCAAAATTCCTTCTGAATCCACTAGAGAGGAGAGACAGGATTTAGGCAGTTTAATATTCAGAACAGATAGAGAGGAGAGACAGGATTTAGGCAGTTTAATATTCAGAACAGATAGAGAGGAGAGACAGAATTTAGGCAGTCAACTATTCAGAACAGAAACAGAGGAGAGACAGAAGTTATAAAGCGATATATAGTCATAGCAGAGGAAAGCCTCTGAGGTTGCCCTGAAGGAGCCTGTTAGTGAATCAGTACTTGTGTGATTTCCAGTGTAGGACTTCAGAAAGTTCAGTCAGTAGTTGTGTAGACCAGTAGCTAGAGCTACAGCTGGACAGTGGCGTAGATTTTAAATAATTAGTAACAAGATAATTAGGAGTGGTGGCTCTAAAGTTAGAGACCCCACCTAGTAAATTTTTTTTTCTGTGTTTAATCCTTGACTTTCTTCCCATGCAGGTTGAAGGGGAGGGTGACATTGGGGGTTTATATTTTGTATCATCATCATCTCAACCCATAACCCGTCATGGGTCGTAGGGGTGCCATGGTGGAAGCATCAGCAGACAGGGTCCTCCACTGCTCTCTATTCTCAGCAATGCATACAAGTGTGGAGAAACCGTGTCCTGCCCATTCTTTGATGTTATCAGCCCAGGATTTTCTTTGCCTTCCTCTTCTCCGTTTACCTTCGACTGTTCCCTGGAGGATCGTTTTCGAAAGGGAGTCATGACGAGTTACATGCCCAAACCAGGCAAGCTTTCGACGTTTCACTATTGACAAAAGTGGTTCTTGATGGCCTGCATAGGTGTTTATCTTCTCTCTAACATAGACATTTGTTTTGTGCTCTTTATAGCAAATGCGCAAAATTCTTCTATAACATTTATGCTCGAAAGCCTGAATCCTTCGCTCCGTATCTGCAGTGAGTGTCCAGCCCTCACACCCATACAAGAGAATAGATAATACAAGTGATTTGTATAATTTGATCTTCACAGGAAAACTGATGTTACTTTTCCAGATCACATTCAACCTTGTCATGGCAGCTGAGGCCATCTCAAGTCTTGTCTTGATTTCTTTATTTGATCTTCCATCACTACATATAGTGGACCCGAGATATTTAAAGGTGTTAACTTCTTCTAACGTTTGCCCATTTAACGTAATGTTGGTCGGAACATGTTTCTTATGGCTATTCACCAATATCTTGCTTTTTTCTATATTAATTTCCATCCCATATGTTCTTGTTACTTTCTCCAGTCTAGAGGTAAGGTCTTGAAGTTCTGATTCTGTTCCAGCTATCAGATCAATATCATCAGCAAAACGTAGATTACACAGAGGTCGGCCTCCAATCGATATGGTTGATTTATAATCGTAGAGAGCCTCCTGCATAATATGTTCTAGATAAATGTTAAAGAGCACTGGTGACAGGATACATCCCTGGCGAACTCCTACAGTTGTTTTGAAAAATTCTCCAATGTCATTGCTTGCAAAAACAGCACTGCTTGCGTCCTTGTATAGTGCTTCAATGATATCTATGATGTTGGTATCAAAATTGAATTTTCTCATTATTTGCCATAAACCTTCATGCCAGACTCGATCGAAGGCTTTTGTGAAATCGATAAAGTTATGGTATAAATCATGTTGATGCTGGAGATGTTTTTCGATCAGTAATCTAATATTGAAGATTTGTTCTGAGGTACTTCTTTTTGGTCTAAAGCCAGCCTGTTCCTCTGACAAGATTTCTTCTGATTTCTGTTTTATTCTGTTCAAAAGTATCCTTAACATCACCTTACTTGGATGACTAATAAGGCTAATGGTTCTGTAGTTCTTGCACATTTTTAGATTTCCTTTCTTTGGAAGCGGTATTACTAATGACTGCGTCCATTCTTTTGGCCATTTTTTTGTACTCCATATCTTCTGGCAAATTGTTGTCATGATTTTTACTATATCTGGTCCTCCATATTTCAAGAGCTCTGCTGGTATATTATCCACACCCGGTGACTTCCCTCCTTTCATCGAACATATAGCCTCTTCCACTTCTTCCCGTAGTATTGCTGCATTTCCGAGTTCTCTGTTTTCGCACTTAATATTGTTTAATATGACTAAGTCAGTGTCAAGTTTACAGTTATATAATTCTTTACAATATTCTGTCCACCTTCTCATTACAGCTGTTTTTTCATTGAGCAGAGCCCCATTGCTATCTTCTATGACAGTTACCCTGGGCTGTTGGGGTTTTGATAGTCTTCTTAATGTGTCAAAAACTGCCTTGCTGTTACCTTTTATTAGCCCCGTATTAATGGACTCACATTGATCAGCTACCCATTTTTCTTTGGCCTGTTTCATTTTCTTTCTAATATTTTTATTCACCACACTGTATTGCCATGCTGCTTCAGGAACCTCTTTCTTAACCTTTTGTATTTTGTATGCCATGTTTAATTGGTTTTAATCTGGGTTTTTTTTTTTCAGGTTGGTGTTACCTCGCACGTTATTTATTTTATTTTGTTATCTGATTTTTTTCTTGGTTTGTGTAAATAAAAATATAAACTGTATACTGGATCAGTTTTTCTAACTATACTGTACCTATATGTTGTCTGTATAGTCTGTGTCTGTGGACTTAGTGAAAACCTTATCTTTGTTATTGGTAGTCAGAGGTGGTGAGTCTATAGCTATCAAATAGTCGCGAGTGGCGAGGGAGAGTTAATCTCGGTTCTCACCCTCGAAGCCAATTGTCTCATCTTTCCCCATTCACTGTATTTCCATCTAAATCTATCTTATCAGTCTTTCTCATATCAGGGTCTTGTCTATCCACTCAGACAAACTCTAGACTAAAATCCATTTCACGACAAAGTGGGCGGCTACATCCTTGGGATCATCTCTCTTGGGATCATTTCTGTGAATTGTCTAAGATTCACATTTTTTTTTCTATAGGAAAGTTCTGAGAATAGATTTTCTTTACTTACCCCTAGACTTTGAGCTGTTATAACTGATCCAGTCATAAGCTTTTTCCACAGAAAGGTTTTCCACAGAAAGGTTTCTCCACAGGGTGCATTCATAGCGATTATTGTAGCTGTATTTGGTTTAAGTGACTTAGAGGTAATTGATGGCTAACCGACATTTTTTTCTTTAACAGGAAGGTAATTTCAGTTTAGGGTAGCTGCTAATAACTTTTTCCCAGGTGATAATTATTAATCAGATTTGGGGCTAGTCTGAGTTTGGGGTTTTGCGACGTGGATATAGAGGGAGTAATTCCTGGGAGGTAACGGGTAGTTTAAATTTTTTTTCCTTGCCTGTCAGTTTCTGTAGTTTGTGAGATTAGAGCAGTTACAGGTAAGATAGCTGATATGGCCAAGTTACGCACTGCCTGGCGTGAGGCCGCTCAGGACATGGGAATGGATAAGGAGGAGACTAAGGCCTATATGATAAGGGAAAATGATAGGCACAATCAGCGAGAGAAAGAGGAAAAGGACCGGCAGGACGAGTTGGAAAAACTGAGAATTTCAGCAGAGAAAGAGGCTGAGATGGAACTTCTGAGAATGGAAGCGGAAAAAGCATACGGGTTGGATGAAAGTCTGTGGTGTCTCAAGTTATCGCAGTCACTAAAAGGTCATGCGTATGACGTCTACAGTAAGATGCTCACTGACGAACAAATAACTTTGAGGCCCTGCATAATGCTTTGTTACAATGATTTAAGTGGACCCCCTGAAAGTGCCAAGCTATGTTCTGGGAGAGCCGGCCGGAGAAAGGAAAAGTTTCGCCCAGTTTGCGGAAAGATTGAAAACTTACCTTACTTGCTGGAGAGAGTTGTTAGGCTGGCAAAAACCTTTGAAGGACTCGAAGAGCTTGTAATGTCTGAGCAATTGAAAGCAACCATGTCTCTCGACTTGAGGAAGTATCTGGCAGAGCAGGGCACTCAGCAACTCGACCAGATTATCTCGTTTGCTGAGAGGTTTCAGACGGCACAGGCCGAAGTACTGGGACAGAAAAGGAAACACCCCGACCTGCCATCGACGGACAAAAGAGCAACATCATCGCCGTCGTTGTCTTCTCCTGCTCACCAGCAGCAGGGGCTTTCTTGCAAGGAGCCCCATTCTGGTCCCAACATGTGACCCCAACCTCACAACCGATCACAGGGAGTGACCTCTCATGAACCCACCAGAAACCAGGGAGAGAACGACCGGTATTGTAGGGTTTGTCGCACCACTTCTCACTGGACGTCCCGGTGTACGAATAAACCACCCGCTCATCATGCAGCTTGTTTAAGGCCTGTGAGAGCGACAAAAGGGAATAAGTGGGAACCTGTCAAGTCAGAGAAGTTGTTCTCTAACAGTGGACCAGCTGAAATAAACGAAATGGCCACTACTTGTTTGTTTGACAGCGGGCTTACGTACTTCAGCATAGTCGCTCGCCATTTGGTGAAGCCTGGGCAAATGACAAGGGAGAAAGTCGCTATGGGGGGAGTTTTGAGGAGAGGTACATCACGGCGCCTTCCCATCACAAATATTGAGGTGAAGAGTAAATTTGTGTGTGGCACAATCAAAGCTGCTGTAATGGCACAACCAGCCTACGACTTCATCCTCAGGAGCCCATACCTAGTTTTGGGAACCCCACCCGCACCGATCCTTGCTAATGCAAGGGGGCCTCCTGCAGGCCAGATAAGTGAAAAGGGAGCACCCCTAATTCACGGAGCCCCGCGTGAGCTCAAACATCCCTGTCTCGCGAAGGAGAGATTGGAGGCCTCTAAAGACAGTGGAAGGTTATTCGCAGAGGTGTATTTGCCTGACAGCACTGTTCAGCTAACTGGCCAAACAGTGGTGATGCCTTTGATTTTGGAAGTACCTTCTTTATTGTCGGGAATTAGGCCCCCCTTGGTATTAGCTCCCTCAAGTGAGGGAAATACTGACAAGAGTGGTATGACGTATGTACATGACCAGCGCACACTTCATAGGGCAGAAGACAGCGGTCTGAGCGAGCATATGTTTCTAACCAGCCCTGGAGCCCCATACGACAAAAAAATTACTCACAAGAATGAGGACAGTGGACTGAGCGACAGTTCGCCTATAAACAGAGATGGGCCCCACCACCCTACTATCTCGCTTACAGGAAGTGACAGGGGAAGAGCGAGCATAGTACCACTGCCAGGGGCAGATATTACCTACCATTCTCCAAAGGTAGAAGCTACTGAGATCGGGGATGATCCAGTAGTCTCCCAGCAAGCGATCGGAAACTCGATGTCAGAAAAACATGAGATTTCTCATCTTCATTGCAAAGTACCAGCGGTCCCAAACCCGCTGATGCGCAGCAACCTAGTTGCTGTTGCCAGGCCACTACAGAGCCAGTCGGTCATTTCAGTTGACCAAGCCAGCCTTTCAATGGACACAGCAAGGAAAGTTCGAGACCCGCCATTGGAGGGCACAGGTCTAAATAGAGAACAACGCTCCCACAGAAGCATGGGAGTAGTTAAGAAGAGGAAGAAGAAGAAACATGCGGAGGTTTCTTCAGCCAGTTGTGAACAGTTATGCCCTGTTACGGCGATTTCTAACCAAGTCAGCCTGCCTGATACAGGTCACGGTGAAGCCAACACACTCGGTAAACACCGGTTACAGCGCACTGCTTGGAAATTATGTGGGTGGGTGAAACACAGGAGAGGAAAGGAGAAGGGCGACCATTTGAGTTGTAGTCGACAGGTGGAATTCACCACTTGTGATCCTAAAAATTTAGTACTCAGAGATCTTCAAGGACATAGATAGGGGCCTGTATGATAATGACAATTACAGTGATTAGATCAGGATGCCCGCCTTGGATAGGGGCCAGTGGGAAAGAGAAAAGTTACAGTAAGTAGATCGGGGTGCCCCAACTTCGAAGGGGGAGGTTATGTGAAAAGTTACTGTGATTATATTTTCCACAGGCCCCATTTGTTTTTCTCCCAATAATTATGTCCTGTCATTAGTGTTGAGTTTTGTCTTTTTCTCTTAGTAATAAATTGCGTTTTTAGGAGGGATGATGGTCAGTTTTAATTTTAAGATTTTTGAACCAGTTTTCTTTCTCTAAAAATAATTGCAATCATGTAGTCTCCTTTTCTTTGTTAAATTAATCGCGGTCATTTTTAAAGGTATCAGACGCTTGAGTATTTATTAGGAAGGGTGAAAATTTTTCGTCGTTAAAACCAACCTACCCAGTTTATTGGGGGGGGGGGGATGGGGAATAGCACGACCTAGATTTCAGCCCAGTAATACAACAGAATTTTTCCGGCGGGCAAATAGGGCATTGGGTCACACTTACATGCTTATTATAGCGCATTAGCATGGGATATTTTTAGAAATTCCGGCATTTTTATTGGTCCCAGAGAAAAGCGATGCGATGACGTATGGCTTGGGTTTTCTTGAATAAATAAGAAAGTAAATCCAGAAGTGGTCTCTCTGATGAAAAATTGCCGGCCGTGAAGCTTCGGCTGTATACATTATACTTATTTCATCTGCTCTAAGGAGAAATTTGAATTGGGTTTGTAGACATTTTATTTTAGCGGTGTAGATACTTCATTTCTTAATAGAATATTAGAACGATAAAGTAAGGTTCTTCGGGGAGTTGAAGTAATTTTATATCAGCGCCTGGTGCCATCAATTACTATCTTAGCGAAAATATAAACATGTAAAAGGTGCATATCATTTTTTTCTATGATAAGCTAGTTACATCGTTGGTTGGTGTAAAGGCTTTTAAGATATTCACTGTGTAAAGTTTAGCGCTAAGATAAACTGGTGGCCGGTAATGTGTGGTTGTAAGTTGTGAAAATCGCAATTTAATTCTGATAATTTTCAAGTGTATATATATATATATATATATATATATATATATATATATATATATATATATATATATATATATATATATATATATATATATATATATATATATATATATATATATATATATGTGTGTGTGAGCGTATTTTGTGTAATTTTTATTTACTGAATAATTAGTAGCTGTGCTAAGTTGTTGTAAGGTAGTTGTGAGGGGGTAATTAATACTGCTGAGTGGAATTTAATATTTACTAGATGGTGTATATTTTATACTGTGTAAAACTGGATGAAACCTTCCCTGGTCAGTTGTAGAAAATAGGCCTAGGAATTTTACTGGCTAATGTTTCACTTCAACGAAGGAAAGGTTGTGGCGCTGAGCCTAAGATTAACGTAACAGATTTAGGTCAGCTGGTGTCTGGGGTTTTATTGTCAGACAGATAGTTATGTTGAGCGGGGTAAAAGGGGGGAAAGGGAATTGTATGGTAGGTTGACCTTTGAGGCAGAAATAATTGAGTTTTTCGCTGTGTATAATTGTGTAGGGGGAAGACGGGAGATGTATTTAATTAAGGGAGTTATATGTTAGAGATGTGTATATTTTGATGGGTTGTATATCTGTTGATATTATTTTCACAGCATTTGTTTTCACGGCACGCAGAGAGGGGTGCAAATTTGCCTTACAGTGCCAAGATAGTCAGCCATTCTGAGAGGTAAAAGGGTCGAGGCATCTCTAGAGGTGAAATAGAAATTTGTGATGCGGTGTTTACCGGCATCAAGTACTTCTGCATCAGTGAAAAGGAGCAGTTCCCTTGCAGTGAAGCCCCCATGCGTCAGCGGGAACAAGGCCATCGTTAATAAATCCAGAGTTCTCAGCTCGATATACCAATCCTACAAGGCGCATTGTCTGGAGATTGGTTCGTACACAACCATAATAAAGCTATTTGTCCCTAAACCCTAGGAGGGTTACTTCTGCAATAATCCATTAAGTTAGTCAGCAGTGAAGCATCTTCATTCAAAGTCAAGTCATAAGTACCAGAGTCATCAGCTACAAAATGTGTGTGAGGAGATAGGGTCAAAATTCCTTCTGAATCCACTAGAGAGGAGAGACAGGATTTAGGCAGTTTAATATTCAGAACAGATAGAAAGGAGAGACAGGATTTAGGCAGTTTAATATTCAGAACAGATAGAGAGGAGAGACAGAATTTAGGCAGTCAACTATTCAGAACAGAAACAGAGGAGAGACAGAAGTTATAAAGCGATATATAGTCATAGCAGAGGAAAGCCTCTGAGGTTGCCCTGAGGGAGCCTGTTAGTGAATCAGTACTTGTGTGATTTCCAGTGTAGGACTTGAGAAAGTTCAGTCAGTAGTTGTGTAGACCAGTAGCTAGAGCTACAGCTGGACAGTGGTGTAGATTTAAATAATTAGTAACAAGATAATTAGGAGTGGTGGTTCTAAAGATAGAGATCCCACCTAGTAAATTCTTTTTTCTGTGTTTAATCCTTGACTTTCTTCCCAGTTGAATGGGGAAAAAAACAAAAAAAGAACACACATACAAATAGTAATACGTCTTACAAGGAGAAAGGACAAGAAAAACCTACGTTGCGGCCACAAGGCCTTTATCAGAGACAGACAAACAAGAGACAGGAGGGAAAGAAAATGAGAATTAAGTAGAGAACATGAAACTATAAAAATAAGAGAAAAAAAAGTCCCTTATGTCCAATCACATGTGAAGCAAGATGGCTGCCACTAAACCGGAAAGCGGAAGTCGATAGTACAATAAAAACAAAAAATAAGAAATAATGAAAACAAGGACTGGAAAAGAGTGACCAAAAAAAAAATTAATGAAAAAAATAAAATAAACAAAACAAAACAATAATAAATTTAAAAAAAAATAAAAAAAATAAAAAAATAAAAAATAAAACAAAATTTTTAAAAAAATTTTAAAAATTAAAAAAAATAATAATAAATAAATAAAAAAATAAATAAATAAAATAAAAAAATAAATAAATAAAAATATTAAAATATATAAAGTGAGGGAAAAGCGATTAAAAATAAAAAAGCATGATCGCATCAAAGTAGACAGTCATAATACAACTGGGACTCGATAGAGAACGGCGTCTCAGACAAAAGAATGGTGGGTATTCAAACCGTGTGGTTTGAGGCAACCCATAAGATGGATGAGGCGTTGTTCCTGGCGAAACCGACTGTTGGCGTCTGAGGAACAGGATCTGATGGCTGTCACCTGGATGTCAGTGGCAACATGGTGGTCAGGGCCATTGAAGTGGATGGCCACAGGTGTGGATTTAAACTGAGAGATGTCGTAGAGGTGTCTGCAGAATCGGTCGCCCAGTCGTGTGCCCATTTGGCCGATGTAAGTAATGGTGCAATGTTTGCATATAATAGCATAAATGACGTTGCGTGACTCACATGTGAAGCCATGGGTGATGGTGAACTTGGCGTTAGGGAACGAGACTGAACGTGTTTCGATTACATACTGACATGTCTTACATCGTGTTAGGTTACATGGCTTGGTCCCAAAGTGGCCATCGTTGACGTTTTTCAAACGGTTGTGGACTAGGAGGTCCCTCAAATTTTTATCCCGTCTACATGCCAGCAAGGGTGGCTGACTAAACACTTCCCGCGCTGCTGGGTCAGCTTGGAGGAGAGGTAGGTGGCGATACAGGATCCTTTTGACAGCAGTGCTGCGAGGGTGATAGGTCATTATTAACTTGACTCTATCAGAGGTTTTTTTGGCTGGGTTTAAGGGCCTCTAGACGTGAGATAGGGAGAACACGCTCTAAGGCAGAGGTAAGAACATCTTCTGGATACTGTCTGTTATGGAAGAAGTCCAACATTTCTTGTGCTCGGCATAGAAAGTTGTCATCATCTTGGCATAACCGACGGAGGCGGAGAAGTTGTGAGAAAGGCAAGGAGTCACGACAAGCCGGAGGATGAGAGGAAGTATAAAGGAGGTAACTGTGTGCATCGGTGGGTTTGTAGTACACCGAAGTGGTGAGGGGGGGGGGGGGGGGAGAGTGATGGTGACAACAATGTCAAGAAAATTAACAGAGACAGTGGAGATGTGAGAGGTGAATTGGATCGCAGGGTGGAAGTTGTTAATGAACCTAGATAGGTCAACTTCTGGCATATCGGTGAGACCTATGCCATCATCTATGTATCTAAGATACATCAATGGAAAAGGTCCAGGATACTGCTGTCACACCTGATACTCCAGGTAGCCCATGAAGAGGCAGGCATAACTAGGACCCATCTTGGTGCCCATGGCAACTCCACTTATTTGATCAAAGAACTGTCCATTGAACTCAAAGGAATTGAGTCAAAGGACAAGTTCTGCAAGGCGCAGGAGAGTCTCTGTAACGATAGAGGGGTGCGTGCGCTGGTCCAGGAAAAACCGAAGAGCTTGGAGACCATCAGAGTGAGGATTTGAAGTGTAAAGCGAGCAAACATCTAACAGAAATAAAAGGTAGGTACGGTCTGGGGAAAGCTGGATAGAGGAAAAAGTAGTAAGAGCATGGTTTGTGTCCTTTAAGCTGCTCTACAATAGGCTGGAAGATGCCGTCGAGGAAGTCTGATATACATTCGGTAGGACAGGCACACGCAGAGACAATGGGTCTCCCAGGGTTGGAGGGTTTATGAATTTTGGGAAGCATATAAAACAGACTTTCTTCCTATGCAGGTTGAAGGGGAGGGTGACATTGGGGGTTTATATTTTGTATGCCATTTTTAATTGGTTTGATTCTGGGGGGGTTTTTTTTTCAGGTTGGTGCGACCTCGCACGTTATTTATTTTATTTTGTTATCTGATTTTTTTTGTGTGGTTTGTGTAAATAAAAATATAAATTGTATACTAGATCAGTTTTTCTAACTATACTGTACCTATATGTTGCCTGTATAGTCTGTGTCTGTGGACTTAGTGAAAACCTTATCTCTGTTATTCTGATTCTGAAGGCTACGAGAAGCAAAGTTCAACAAACTGCTCGATGCTGTGCAAATGACTATTGGCTCCAGCTCAGTGAGAGCATCCAGATCACAGCGCAAACAGGCAACATTAAACAAATGTATGACGGTATAAAGAAAGCACTTGGCCCCCAAAAAAGTAAGATGGCACCGCTAAAAACCATCAGCGGAGAGAAGCTAACCGATAAGGGTAAGCAGATGGAGAGGTGGGTCGAGCACTACTCTGAGCTTTACGCTAGAGAAAATACCGTTTCGCCTGCAGCCCTGATGCTGTCAAATGTCTGCCAACTATGGAGGAGCTGGATGCCGAACCAACATTAGAGGAACTCAGCAAGGCCATTGATAGCTTGGCCTCTGGCAAAGCACCAGGCAGTGAAGGGATTCCTCCTGATTTAATCAAATGCTGTAAGAGCACGCTATTACATCCCCTGCATAGGATGCTGTGCCAGTGCTGGGAAAAGACAACTATTCCTCAAGACATGCGAGATGCCAAGATTGTAACACTGTATAAAAATAAAGGAGACAGAAGTGATTGCAATAACTACAGAGGCATCTCTCTTCTTAGTATTGTTGGTAAGGTTTTTGCCAAAGTCATCTTAATGCGACTACACAAGTTAGCTGAGCGCATATATCCAGAGTCACAGTGTGGATTCCGAGCTGGTAGATCAACAACAGACATGATCTTCTCTGTCCGTCAGCTTCAGGAAAAATCAAGAGAGCAGAAAAGGCCCTTATATATCGCCTTTATAGACCTCACAAAAGCATTTGACCTGGTTAATAGGGGTGGACTCTTCAAAATCCTCCCGAAAATAGGCTGCCCTTCTAAAATGCTGGAAATGATAAAGTCATTCCATGACAACATGAAGGGAACAGTCCAATATGCGGGAAGCACGTCACATCCCTTTGACATACGAAGTGGCGTTAAACAAGGCTGTGTTCTGGCTCCGACCCTCTTCGGGATCTTCTTTGCCTTACTCTTGAAACATGCATTCAGAGATGCAACTGAAGGAATATGCCTTCACACTAGGTCAGATGGCCGTCTGTTTAATCTTTCAAGGCTGAAGGCAAAAACAAAAATCAGAAGGGTCACTGTAAGAGACTTGTTGTTCGCTGATGATGCTGCAGTCGTCACTCAAAGCCAACAGGAGCTTCAGAACTTGATGAATCGCTTCACTAAAGCATTCAAGGACTTTGGCCTCACAATAAGTCTAAAGAAAACGAATGTGCTGAGTCAGGATGCGGGTGCTGCACCAGTTATCACTATCAATAATTATGAATTGGCAGTGGTGCACCACTTCACATACCTAGGGTCTACCATCAATGACAAACTCTCACTGGATACAGAAATTGACAGCCGCATTGGCAAAGCTGCAGCTACCTTTGCCCGCCTCACATTGCGTGGTTGGGGAAATTCCAAACTCACAATGAAGACCAAAGCTGCGGTATATAATGCCTGCATCACCAGCACACTCCTATATGGCAGCGAGACCTGGACGACCTATGCTAAGCAAGAAAGAAGGTTCAATACCTTCCATTTACGGTGTCTACACTGCATCCTCGGCATCTCGTGGAAAGATAAAGTGACAAATGTCGAGGTGTTGTCACGTGCTGACCTTCAAAGTATGTATACACTGCTTAGACAGCGCAGACTTCGCTGGCTTGGCCATGTTCGCCGCATGGAAGATGGTCGAATCCCAAAAGATATCTTCTACGGACAATTAGCAGATGGCAAGAGAACAGTTGGGCGACCACAGCTGAGGTTCAAAGATGTGTGCAAGAGAGATATGAGGGCACTGGACATGGATCCAGCAACATGGGAGGATGAAGCTGCCGATCGCACTAAGTGGCGATGCTATCTACAGCGCCACCTCAGATTGGGCGAAGAGAGGCTCACACAACAAGCAGAGGAGAGAAAACGTCGAAAGGAGCAACAGGAAATTATGCAGCTGAGGGCTGTCACCTCAGGGGCGCATTCCCATAGTCAGTTATGACTGAAGGGGCTATTATTATTATGTTATTGGTAGTCAGAGGTGGTGAATCTATAGCTATCAAATAGTCGCGAGTGGCGAGGGAGAGTTAATCTCGGCTCTCACCCTCGAAGCCAATAGTCTCATCTTTCCCCATTCACTGTATTTCCATCTAAATCTATCTTCTCAATCTTTCTCATATCAGGGTCTTGTCTATCCACTCAGACAAACTCTAAAATCCATTTTGCGACAAACGGGAACCAAAATAATAATGACCCAACCACATTAAACTTAAGTAGTGAGTGTGGTAGATACGTTCTTCCACAAAAGATAGCCTCATTTAACCGTGGTTGGTGTGATTACAAAAATTCAAACTATCTTTTGCATGAAGCATGCCAGTGAGGAACCAAGAACTTCAAGTGGGATAAGGCCTATGCTACTTAGGTACTAAAAAATATATCGTTTTCAGATGACGATGAAGAAGAATTTGAAGAAACATAACCTGAAAGTCACTTGGAATACAGTGATGATGAGCAGGATTCTGACGACCCTGTGACTGGTGGTGCCCTATATCAGCTGGCAGTGGTGCTGATGCAGATAATCTAGATGAAAAGCACATCTTACCTGACCCTCATCACCCGAAAATCAAAAAGGATACCTCTGGAAATAAAGTTTGTGCTTCATGCAGGGAAAAACATTTGCGTTATAAGAGGAATAACCCTGGAGCATCATATAAAGGCGTCCCATTCAAGCTTGTGAACAACTCTACCTGGTGCTCAATCAGCAAAAAATACGTGTCAAGCGTGAATTCACCTGCTTGAATGAGTGGCACAGAATGGCACAATACTGCGCTAGATTATAAGTAAGTTTATTATTGATAATGTCCTGAAATGTTGTGCTATTTGTGAAGTGGTTTTCATGTAATCATTGTTTCTGTGACATACGTGAGTTTTTATATATTTCTGCTCAGGAGCTCAAGTACCAGGTGAAGTAACACTCGGGGTCGGGGGGTCAGGGCTGGCAGGGTTAAGAATGATCCTGAAAATTCAATGGAACTTGAATGATTAACTGACTAACTTTATAAAAATATTCAAGAGTTCCTTACTGTTTTGATGGCTGCTTTAATGACTGACCGCAAACGAATAATCCCACACAACAGATACAGTAACCAAAACAGTGTCAAAACAGCAGATGTTCTTACACCACGCTTACGTTCCAGGTTAAGCAGAAACAAAACCAGAACCTACATCATGTTAAAAATAGGGAAAAATTAGCACATATACAATTCATTCTCAAAAATAATATTTTAACAAAATTACTTTCTCTGTGTGATTCTGGGGGGGGGGGGAGATCTCTGAGGAGATGAAAGGATGGGACTACAGCTCCCATAGGCATGTTGCAAAAGGCACCTAACATGGCTGTGCACGGCCCTGGTAAATTAATACGTAAAACTAATGCTACAGAAGAAACCACTGCATGAGTTTTTGCTTTAGTGTGGGCTGCCTCATGGAGGCCATCTGTAGCTGTGGCTCCATAACGAGTGGAAAAAAAAGATGACAATTTCTAGAACTAAAGAAACATTGAAGATAGGAAACGTCCATAAATGAATAGGTTAATCAAGTAAGTAGATTACATGGGTGGAGGTTTGGTTTGGTTTGAAGGACTATCTTCATTGCACACGGACTACTCCATCAGTGCTCTGATCTCCTCCCTTAGATCACACAAGGACGATCTCAGCACAGTGCATGACCTCCTTAGCACTGACGAGAATCCCAATGTGTGTATATAGGAATCACACATTCTATAAATATTATGGGTGGAGGTGAGAAGTGATGATTATGTTTGTATTATTCATTTTTTATTTTTACTTACTTACTTAGTCGTTCCTCTTCTACCCTGGGGTGTAGAGGTTTGCCAGAGACAACGACACACTATCCTGTCGGCTGTCTTTCTCCTGGCCTGGTTCCAATCTAGTCCTTGGTACTTCAGGGATTGTATGTTGTCCTCCCAGTGAACTCAGTGTCGTCCTGGAGGTTTGGATTCCTGCTCTTAGTTTCCCATATTTTTAAATAAATACAAATTTTGATAACTTTTCTGATAGCCTTTTGCAGATTTTCTGGCAACATTGACACTAGAATAAGGATGAATTACTATACCCAAAAAAAAATGTCAAGAATTAAATATAAGTGTGAGAAAAACATTTTATATAATCTCAAAAGCAACAGTACTTATATTTAAAAAAAACAAATGGATGAGATAAAAGTAAAAATGTGTAAATGGAGAGAATAAATTAATTTTGTTATTATTTTCACTTCATCATTAACCCATCATACTCTCTACATGTGTACTCTATAACACTTGTCTGTAGCACTGTTTGTTCTATTTCATGGACCTTATTCCCTACTGTCTTTGGTGGCTATAATGCAGGCACTTTTACAGCAATGTAAAACTCATTGTTAGACCATATTAAATTCGAACACATCTTCATCATGTTAGAGCACACAAATGATGCACTTCAATTCTATGATTATAAATAAAGTAGCTACATTTTCTAAGTGGCTATAATACTGTACAATAATGCAGGAATAACAGTGGGAATAATTTACTGAGGCTTACCATTGTTAATAACACAGCGAGTGGTGAGAGGAAGTCTATGGGTGGCTTATTTTCTCCACCAGCTGCTTCAGAAATGGCAAAAAAGAACTCATAAGTTGCAAAGGTAAACAAGACACTGGCCACAACCTGGAAAGAAAAGCAAGTTTGTTTTCTAACTCATGAACAAGTCTAACTCATGTATACTGAAGCACATTAAAAATGCACCACCTGTATAATCCAGGAACAGAGTGTGAAATGTAAATATAAGTGTTTACAAGTTTACATATTTGGAATCTTTATTCATTTTCCTATGAATCCATGCTGGTCATTAATTTGTACATTTGATTGTTATGAAATTCATTGCATTCTGTGCAGGCAAGGGAGAAAACCAAAAATGCAACCAATAAAAAAAATTCATTCACACTGTCCTCAATATTTGGTATGTCCACCGTGTGCTTGCAAACAAGCTTGGCAGCGGCTCCGCATGGAACGCACAAGTCTCTGAAGGACATTCCGGGGAATCAAGACCAATTCACGTGTAAGAGCAGCTTCGAGCTGTTGCAGATTAGCTGGAGAACCTTGCCTGTAGACTCTGCGTCCAAGCTCGTCCCACAGATGTTCTATAGGGGACATGTCTGGTGATAGGGCAGGCCAATAAATCGTCACAATGTTCTGCTACTGTAGATATTGCTGCATAATGCATGAGGTGTGTGCACGTGCGTTATCCTGCTGGAGAAGCTGCAAGTCTGGATAATTTGTGAACGCAGGAGCGACCAATGCATCAAGAACCTCATCTCGATATGTCACAGCATTAACATTTCCACGGAAGACGTGAAGAGGCAAGCGATGGTGAAAACTGAATCCTCCCCAAATGTGAATACTGCCACCTCCAAATCGGTTGTGCTGATGAACACAGCAATCTGCAAAGCGCTCTCCACACCGTCGCCAAATCCGCATACGTCCATCAGCAAAGGATATGTTGAATCTGCTCTCGTCTGTGAATAGGACAGCATTCCACTGCAGTCTAGTCCATCTGACATGTTGCTCTGCCCATTGCAGGCGCTGCTGACGATGTCTGTGAGTCAAGTTTGGCCCAACATAAGGACGTCTTGCAGTAAGGCCTGTATCTCTGAGTCGTCGTATGACTGTCATTCGAGAGACTTGCCCATGTCTACCCACTATTGCTCTTGCTGTTTGACTTGCCGGGAGAGAACGATTCCTTAGGTGACTCAGCACAATATGACGATCTTGCGCAGGGGTAGTAACTCGTGGTTGGCCACTCCGAAGTCTATCCCGGGCACTGCCAGTGGTTCCGTAACGTTCATTGAGATGTACAATAGTGCTGTGGTGGCTATCCTTCTGGCAATGGCCCGCGAGCTCATTCCGGTCTCCAACATACCAATGGCTTGTTGGCGGTCATTTTCAGATAGTCGTGGCATTTCAAGCACATGTACTGGGTGTTTTGTCTCAACGGCCTTTTTATACCGAGTATACTGCCACAACGCGTACACATTTTCAGTGTCATAGCTGTTGGGAATCGTGTTGCACGTATAACTTTCATTGTTTTCATGTAGTCTGTACACAAACCCGTAGGCTGAATCATGCACTTTCCATTCCAGCAGCCATTCGCTCTCTACCTCATGACAAACACGGGGAAAATCCATTCCCACATTTTTATTTACCAGCTTCTCAGCATCAGTATATATAATAGTGCTGCGTTTTTAATGTGCTTCAGTATATTATTCACTACCCTCCTGCTCCCTGCGCTGTATTGGTCATAAACAAATCCATGCCACACATCCCTGTCCTATTTCCATGTCTCCTTTATCCTTTTCATGTGTTTTTTGGTCTGACTCTACCATACAAGAAGTCATCATAAATGATCAAAAATGTGTATAAACATTGACATGCACTCCCAAAACAAGATTCCTACTGGGCTGCTGGGTAGGTAAGTATAGCTGCCCTTAAATTATGCCCCCTAACTCTGGCTTTTCCAGTAGACTCTTAGAAAAGAGCAGTAACCTAATGAGCCTGCAACATCACCTGAGTGTGTCATGTACACAGAAGTAACATTTAAGTTACGTTAAGTATGTTCATAAAGTATGGATGTCTTAACAAGCTGAACATGATAACAAGAAGAAAAAAAAAACCACACTAATTAATCATCAAAGAAATATATAGGGGATTTTTTTTTTTGGGGGGGGGGGGGGGGGGGGATGGGAAGGGGTATGGGCAGAAGAACTTAGCATGAGTTTAAGCCCTAAGCTCCATTGGGAGCTGAAAGGCAATGATGATGATAATAGCTATTAGACAGTTATTGTTGTTCAGAATTGACATCTGTGCACTCTGGGCAAACCCATAGGTTTTCAGTCTCCCTCAGCAAATGTTGAAGGGTATGAATGCTAATTGTTCCTGTTGCATGCTGATAGCACACATGGCGGATGCATCCTCTTATACATCCATCCCTGCCAGTCTTATGCTTAATGCCAAATTCCAGCAGTCTTAAGCCTGACGATTCATCGACTGCAGTGTTATTCTCTAAAGGCAATCATTTATTGACCTCAGAATCTCTTCCTTGTCCATATTCAATGCATCCACTATGGGTGCTCTTGAAGCTAGTCTATCAGCTCTTTCATTACCGCATACGCCTGCATGATCAGGGCAGTAGATCCACACCAGTTCTTGAAAGATTCATTAGACAGTGATTCATGTCACCATGAACTAAGATGACCGAGGCAGGGAACCACATCTTTCCTAAATTTTAGATTCCCCATTTTCTTTACTTATTTCTGTTGTTAACTGTCTTCTATACCATGTCATTACACTATCCAGTATCTTCTCTATCTCTTTTCCATTATTTTTGCTTACTGTCACAGTACATTCTGAATGTCTTTTTCTCGAACAAGTCAAAAATAAGTGGACTGAACAGCACAATTTTTCATTAACTTATATAAATTCACAGTTTTTTTGTCTACTTAATGCACTTAATAAAGATTGCTCCTACCATTTTCAAAACGGATAACCAGCTCCAAGGTATGATTCCTGCATGAGCATGCCACAGCTGGAAAATTCTGAAGGGTGTAACCAACCAAAGAAAGAAACATGGCAGCAGTGCTAAAATGGCCTTTTGAAAACAAGGTGTGAAGTCTGGATCTGTGGTGTCCCATGTTAAATTGGTGTCCTTAAAAAAAAAACAAAATGATTCATATTTAAAACATACAACAATTCAGAAAATAAGTACATCATGTTGAAAAATGTCCTTTTGTTATCTTAGCTCATTAAAGATAGTTTTCTCAGTGGCAGAAAAGGGTGCCAGATTTTCAGAAATCAACAGCCAACATATTTCAGATGGTATAGTCTTGTTAGTGGGGCAGCTTTAAGAGGGACTGCCCACCTTGAAAGCCAAACTTGCTCTAAATGAGTAACAAAAATAGGTAAATGGTAGGCACCCATTAAAAAAAACAGAAAAGAGGATGCTAAACAACACAGTGAACCAAGACACACATGACCAATGTCGAGGATTGTTGCATGGTTTGCAAGCATCTTGGTTTGAACTTGATTCGGATGGTTGCACCATGTAACACCTCTACTGAATAAAATTAAATATTTCACATATAACGTTGTATGACGCGTTAAGCTAGTTACAACAGTGTGTGTGTGGCCTTCGAGCCAAATGGCAGCGTTTCAAATATGTGGCATGGCCATTTAAATTATGATAGTGTATAACCGTAAATGTAATGCTGATTAAGCAATAAAGTTATAATGTGCGGAGTTATATAAGTCGGTCTTCTTAACCGCAATAATTATTAAACGCAAAAATCGTGGAACACGATTACAGTTAGAATATGTAAGGCTGATAGAGCCCGGCTATGAATGCCAAAAGTGAATTAATATAATAGACACAGTTGTTGGATGTGTGAATCACTCCTTTTATGTCACTATTAATCAAAAAGATAATAGTTATACCAAATACGTAATAAAACAGATTTGGTCAAAGACATAAACTATATGAAAACGGTTTTATGAAAGAAGTACAATGTCTGGAAAGAAATGAACTCTAGAATATCCTAGAACTGTGATAATAAGTGTCTTTAATGTGTAATATCTTGTTAAGTATTCATGTTGAAATAATGAATGGTACTGAATATATTTAGTCATCTAAACGCCACTTGTTTCCTGAAGTGTTCTACAAGTTTCAATTACGTTCCATGACTGTTAACCGTTACCTTCAAGATTGGTTCAAGAACACAAAACTTCAAATACAAGCTGATAATAATAGCAATAAATAAACACTGTCAGTTAATACGAATACAAAGTTTAATGAAAGAAACACCGATACGAAAATTATAAAAATAACGTAGATGAACCCAAAGTTGCAGCAGAAAGATACTCCATGATGGCAGAACAGATGAATATAGAATACATAAAGTGAGACATAATATCAGCCTAATTAACTAACTCGGAAAGTCTGCAACAAACAATTCCCAGAAGTGCCAATTACTTCCGTTACTTTTTTCATTGTCTATTGCCCTCCTTTATTTCTTATGACAGCCTACCATTTCCCTATTTTTGTTAATTATTTACTACTCACAGTGTTTTCCCTGTCATTCATTCTTACTGTAAATGAAAGATTAACTCTTTTTTTTTAAACAAACAATTCAGTGATTTCTTAATACTAGTCATTTCCCATAAGCCAGAAAAGCCAATATGGAATTCAAAATGAATTTGCCAACCAAAGCCAATACAGCATTCTTCTCATACAATATAGCCAGTCCTGACAAGCACTGAATGCAGATACTGTATAACTTGCCTAGTCCAAACTAAACAGTTATTATGTCAAATTAAATCCTGAGTTATTCTACACTGACATAGTTTCTTTTTCTCAGCTGTTTATTCAGAGTCAGTGTGTTGTCTACAGTGACTCAGACCTTGAATGTACTTCTACAATTAACTGACAAGAAGCAGAAACATTTTCAAGACCAAGAAGAAGAGTTAAATCTTTTAATAGATTTGATAACATCTTCATCATCATCAAGTACCATGCTTACTGGCTAAGAAATCATGTCTCTCCACAACTTCCTATCTTCAGTACAATTTATCAATTCTGTTGTTGACCTTCTTCCATGCCACAATGTCAAACTGTTCAGTATTTGCTCTCTTTGTCTTCCTGTTTCTTTTTCCTTCAATCTTACCGGTTGTTACGATATATCCCAGCTTTCCTTTTCTCATAACATGCTCCCAAAAAAAGTGGATTGCTTCCTTCTAACTTGTGACACAAGTTTCCTTTGCACATTGGCCTCTTTCAGGACATCCTCATTATTCTTGAATAATGTACAAATATGTAACTACTTTTCCAGCATCAGCTCTGATGCCAGTCCCACAACACACCATTCCATCATTTCTAGAACCAGACACACAGAAGGATCAATGGCAACTTTACTTCAAACGTTTATCTCATAATTGTGATGCCCATGGTCTTGCAGATGAAAATATCAAATGCAGCTATTTTCATTCATGGATTGGCACATCACCAAACTGTTACTAACGCTGCCTGGAACTGATGACTTTCGGGGTTTTTGTATTCAGATCTTACTTCAAAACTCTCTGCATATTTCAAGCATCATCATATCTTAGCACATGTGTTCAGAGGTCACATTAGAAGCTGAGAAAACATGTACTGAATGGACTGCAGAAATGAGGCTGAGTCTAATTCAGAATGTCATATGGTTTGCCCCAAGCAGGCCTGGACAGTGCTTTGCTGATAATAATATCAAGAACACATTACTGCACCACGCACTACTTGAAGCAATTAATGAAGGAGTATTAGATGGTGAAAATCCATCACTTGGGGCAATAGTTCAAATCGCTGCCAACTTCTGAATTTATTTGACTTCTCACTCTTCTCCCGATAATTCTTAATAACAGTTTGGTCATGCTAATTGTGTGATGGTCTTCACATCTGATGACTCCAGATTCCTATGGCCAAGCTACGAATATGGATTTTAGCAGATCACCACTGTTGCAAATGTCATTAAATAGCTCTGTCAAAGACTAATGATTGAGGATTAAAAATATATCGTAATCTCCAAAAGAATGCTGCTAATCGTTCAGCACAGAATATTCACTTGGAGTTATTTCCCTTTAGCAGGGTTTCGTGCTTTATCAGTGTTGTGTGGACATGTATCATAGTGTGTAAGTACCGATTGTAATTAGGAACTGTTACACTATTTGAGATTCAAAACGCAGAGACAGTTAAACAAAATAAACATAACAAGAAAGAAGATAGACTGCTAATTTGACGGACTGACTTATGAACTGATGTGACAAAGTCGGTCCATCAAATTAACAGTTTATCTGTTGTCCGTCAGTCAGTCCATCAGTCAATCATTAGGAGTACATCAGTCAATATATGAGTCAATGTTTAAACACATAAAGAAGGGAAACCCGAGGCTTGTAAACAGTAAATAAATATTACACACAGATAAAGGCATATTTTCATGCACTCGTGAGAAATAAAGAAGTAGAAAACTAGACAGAAAAACAACAGGCGTGAGTGGCTTACTGGGGAATCGAACCCAGCACCTTCCCTGTGGCACCACCGCCTAGCTGCGGAAGCGAATCACACGTCTGGATTGCCCTAGGTAAATTTCTGGCAGGGCGGATAGTGTGATTCACTTCCATAGCTAGGCGGTGGTGCCGCACAGAAGGTCCTAGGTTCAATTCCCCGGTAAGCTACTATAAAAAATTAATTATGACAAATAAAAGTCAAATAATAAACCAAAAGATTCTTTCTTTAACACCCCCATACCCACGCCTTAAAAATGTATTTTTTTTATATTTGACTGCGTTTTGCACCTCAAATAGTGTGACAGTTCCTAATTACATTTGATATTTACATACTACAATACACGTCCACGAAACACTGCTAAAGGGAAATAACTCTAAGTGAGTATTCTGCGTGGAACGATCAGCAACATTCTTTTGGAGATTACCGTACATCTTAAATTTTTTTTTTTTATATATTAATGAAGATAAACAGAAATCCCGTTCAACCTCTGATGGGTTATAATTAGGATATATATTGTTTTCAATTCCAAATAATATGAATAACTGCCGACATGAGAAAGTGGCATCACATTTGAAAATAGGGATACTCACAATTGTGCTTAGGCCTATACGTTAAATAATAAAATAAAAAACAAACAAAATCAAGAAGAAACTATGAACAAGAATAATATTAAAGTGGAGGGGTGTATAGGCCTGGTGGTTCTAGTTATATAACGGACTTTACCAGATATTTAATTGACTTTCATCTGTTTAAAGTCACATGCATTGTAAGAACAGCATCAGACCTTCACATTCCCAGCCACTATATATTAACATGTGTTTGTGTAAAATATTGTTTGACTATATTATGCAGTTCCCTAGGTCTGTCTATTCTCAACACCTCCTCTATATTTATAGGTAAGTTGGATGCCTGCAAATAATCCAATATTGGTATTCTCATTTGGTCATACCTCTTACACTTTAACAAGAAATGTTCTATATTATTGTCTTGAAGACATCCTGCACAGTAAGGTTCTTCTATTCTGAAATAGCCTTTTCCCAGCTGTAGTCTGAGAAGTTTCTTATTACTGGGAATTTTCAATTCCCTAGATATCTGACATTTTCTTGTTGGAGCCCTAAACATCTTATATGCATGTCTTCCTTTCAGATTTTTATCCCACTCTGCTTTCCATTCATCTGTTATTAAATCTTTAATTAAGCTCTTTATTACTGATTTACTCATCCCTACATTTATTAGATTTTTATCAGATCTACCTTTCTTGGCTTCTTTATCTGCCTTTTCATTTCCTTCTATGCCAACATGTGAAGGTATCCAAGCAATTAATACTGAACATCCTCTGGAATATAAGTATGTAGTAGCCAGAAAAATCTCCTCTGCTATATCAGGTCTACTACATTCTCGTAAGTTTCTAAGTGCTTTAATTGTTGAAAGAGAGTCAGTTAAAACTGTTAATTTTTTGGGAGGGTTATTAGAGAATATTTCTAGTGCTTTTAGTATTGCCACCATCTCTGCAGTGAAAATGGATGTATTTTCCGTGATGCTATATTCTTTTGCCATTTTCCATATTGGAATATATATTCCTATCCCCAATTTGCCATCCTCTCCCTTGGATCCATCTGTGTACACAGTAATGCTGTCTTTTGATATTTGTTGTATATATTTATTGGCTGTGTTTTAATATTTTCTATATTATTTGTTTTCTTAAGTATTTCTGCTAGGTGGTAGTCCGTGTCTGGTTTCTTGATCTCCCAGGGCGGAATCACTGGCTTGTATTCACAACTGTTATTAATTGATGTAATTAATGTACCCAGATGGACAATTTCCTCCATACACTTCCATCCTGTAGGGTATCTAGTGGTATTCATTGGCTTGGCCTGAGTTGTTAGTTGGCATCTGGTAAAAGCTGTATGTGTTGGGTGAGACTTATCCAACATAACTCTGTTCATGTAATTTAGTCTTAACTCCTTTCTCCGTAATTCCAAGGGTATGATTCCTAAAGCCACCTCTATAGCTCCCATTGATGTTGATCTGATTGCACCTGCTATTGTACATAAAGCCTGATGCTGAATTCTGTCTAATTTAATCTTGTTACTGTGTGCAGCAGAGTCATATATTATACTTCCATAATCTATTTTTCCTATAATAAAAGATTTATAAAAAGTGAGCATTGTCTTAGTGCTTGCACCCCATCCATTACCTTTCAAATATCTTAATAAGTTAGTCAATCCTCTGCAAGACTCCACTAGTTTATCTATGTGTTTATTCCAGTTCAGCTGTTGGTCCAATATCATTCCTAGATATCGAGTGGTTTGAACTGTTTTAATGTTTTGCCCTTGGATATTTATATCTATAATTTTTTTTTTTACAACCCTACCTTTACTGAAGATCATTCCCAATGTTTTATTTGAATTCAGCTGAAAACCCCATTTTGTCATCCATTTACATACTTTATTTATTTGCTTCTGTAGATCCTTATATAAGGTACTGGTCTAGAAAGCGGGCCCCGGAAGTTCAGGTTTTTGAAAACGCGAATCCGACTTTTTATTTAACAACTCCCGATCCGACTTTTGTATCAACCGCCCACTATTTGCCTTTAGCAGTGTTTCGTGCTTTAATTGTGTTTCGCGCATTAGCTGAATGTTCCGTGCCGGAGCGTTTTAACTTTATTGGATGCGCCGATCGAGCACATAATTCCGAGCCGACTGCATCTGAATAGGTGTCCATCGCCGGTCGAGGTCGTTTGTGCATCAAATGGTCATGATACCCCAGACGAACAGACATGTGACAGCTACGGCAAGACGGTTGGGTTATCTCCCCCTCATACGATACATATTTCGTTTACCATTTCGTAAATTGTGTTTCGTTTCTCGGAAAAAGTCTGGGGCCCGCTTTCTAGACCAGTACCTTATATAATTTTGGCAGATGTCTCCCAGTCCTCCATATAGCAACATCATCTGCAACCTGTGACAATTTATTTGTTACATCATTAAATTCTTCACCTAAATCATTTACCATTATTGTAAAAATTGAAGGAGACATTACTGATCCTTGGGGTATTCCATTTTGTTGTTCATACAGTTCTGATCTATCATTGTTTACCTGAACAGTGAAATATCTATCTTGCAGAAAATTCTCTAAATAATTATACATTTTACCGGTTACTCCTATCTTCTTTATTTTAAAGAGAGCACAATCTCTCCAGCATTCATCATAAGCCCTAGCTATATTAAAAATACTACCACAGTTTTTTCTTTCTTTTGAAATCTTGATTTTACTTCATGTTCCAATTTAATTATCTAATCCATAGTGCATCTGTTCTTCCTAAATCCTGACTGAGTTTGATTATATAAATTATTCTTTTCCAAATAAAACTTTAATCTTTTATTTACTATGGTTTCTAATATTTTGCCTAGATGGGAAGTTAAAGAAATTGGCCTGTATGAACTGGCATCATGGGCATCTTTTTCTGGTTTTAGTACTGGAATAATTACTGCTGTTTTCCATGTTTTGGGAATTTTTCCTGTATTCCAAATTTTGTTAAAAAGGGATGTTATAATTTCTATGGTACTTTTTGGTATGTGTTTCAAGATTTCATAGCTCAAGATGTCATGCCCTGCTGATGTATTTGTTTTGTCCTTTATTGTATTTTCAACTTCTTCCAATGTAATATCTGCATTTAAATATGATAAATCTTCAGTATTATAAGGTACATCTTTACTGAGTTTTTTAAGAAGTGTTGCTCTTCTGTTGACTTCAGCCTGTCCTAGATTTTCCTTAGAATTAACTCTATGGTAGTACCTGGCCAGCACCTCTGCTTTCTGCCAGTCAGTCTCTGCCATTTCAGGTCTTCTTATATTAGGTATTATCATATTTTTAGTTCTGCCTTTAATGGCTTTTAACTTATTCCACACATCTGTTGTAGAGTTAGTTGTAGGGTTCAGTGTTTGGCAGAAACTTCTCCAATGATTTTCTTTTGCCTTTAGTATTATTCTGTTTGATTCATTTCTTATGTTCTTGTACATCTTAAAGAAAAGGGCTTTTCCTGTAGGCCCTCTGCACCATTAAAAGAAATGGTCGACCATCTTGTCGCAAACAGGGTTAAGGCTGGCTGCTATTTTTCTATCTAACCCTAACCTCTCTCTCTTTATATAAACACTTAACAAAACTCTTAGGCTATACATATCGCAGACGAAGCTGAAAAAAGAAACAAGTAACCTTAACCCTAACCTTATGTGCGAAAAAATGGCCGACCGTACAATAAAGTGGAATTCAACCCTACATTTGTCAGTGTCAACAAAACAAGTAGAAAGTAAAGAAGACAAGGCAAGAGAAATTATGTACTGCAGCCTATCTGTAAAGCCTAGATGCAGACGATGAGAAGCATTTAAATACGGACAACCTGATACTAGCATTTTAAAATGTCAATAAGAGAACTAATGGACAAATCATGATCGATGTCAGTAAAGGGGCATAACTACCCAAGCCTCGCGGCACGGCACTTGATGATATTGTATTATATCTACACTCTCTGGTAAAGGTAACTTACCCATAGCGGCGTACCACATGCAGCCGCCATGTTGCTGCTATAAGATGACAAACTCAAACCAGCCGCTCACAGAAATCTGTCACCTTGTGAGACTCTCAAGTTCAGAATTTGTCCTGTGAATTTGGGAAGTGAAGACCCTACTCCGTGTTAACACATAGGAATTCTCGAGTGTGAATAAAGTATTAATTTCACTGTCTTCGAAGAGATTTTTCCAAAAAGATAAAAATCTGAACAATTTATTTTTATTATTTAAACCAGCGGTTCCCAACCTGTGGTACGCGTACCCCTGGGGATACGCGACAGGACGTTCAGGGGTACGCGAAAAAAAATTTAGTAATGGCGGAAAAAAGATACATATGTCAACAGTGTAAAAGACAAGTCAAAAGTTGTGAAAATAATTCAACGCTATACTATACAACATGAAGTGTGTGAGACAATCTCCGCCGTTTTTCTTGCGCGCCACTGGCGTGCTGTCTGCTTGGACTGGCGTGTGTGAAAATCTACGGCGTTTCGTGTGACCACAATTCAATATTTTTACACAATAGTCTTCATTATGATGACTATGGGATTATAGTTGTGCCGTTGAATATTTCATAAAAAATATGACTTGTTTGATCTTCCACACTATCTATGAACATTTAATGTCCCGGAAGTAATAGTGTCGATTCTTGACCTAAATTTTACAAACGTGAGACAGTGAGATAGTGTTTTTATATACAGTAGTTTTTGTCTTTGTTTTAACTTAACTTAAAGTGATTAATTGTTCAATTCGTGTATTATCAGATATGGATCAGTGGTTGAAAACCGGCACAGTAAAAAAGCTGAAAAGAATATGAACAGCTGACCGACAAGGCGCTTAAATTTCTGTTGCCATTTACAAATACTGAGCTGGTGGAGAGGGCATTCTCTTCTTATACCTTTATTAAAAAAATAAATACCGTAGTAAACTGAATGCAGGTCCAGAATTGAAACTGTATCTTACATCACTTGAACCTGATTTTAAAAAAAAAACTATGTGCTTCAAAACAAGCTCAAGGATAGCACTGAACATTTGTCATGGTCACGTGACATGTGTTATAAAAAGTGATTTCAACTTTTAACAATAACAACGTTTTTATTATTAATAAATTAAATGTGTTAATTTGTATTGTAACTTTATGATTTTTTAAATGTAAAAATATATGCACTGTTTGTTCACCTTTTTATTACATTGTTTTTTAATCCCGTGGTTGGCCCCTTTATTTCTGGTTATAATCTATAAATTTTTAATAACAGCAACTATATTAATTTCAAATATTTTGCTTATATTAGGGGTACAATTTATAGAAATGAGCTGACAAGGGGTACGCAAGTGAAAAAAGGTTGGGAACCGCTGATTTAAACGTACGGTTATGATTAACTGCGGCGTCTGTTGCCTAATGGATATGAACGCAGTTTCATAATCCAGATATACCAGGTTCGAATCCTGCTGCAGGCGGTTTGGTAGCAGATCGCTTTGTGTGGATTTTTAACAATGGTATAAGCGCCGTTTTGATTACATGTTTTGCCCAGGAGCCTTGTGCTCTTTGGGTCACCTCTACACCTCGTTTTACGGGGTAGATGAGGTTCCGGTTATGAGATGAGATAAGCGCCGTACTGTTCAGAAAGCAATGGCAAACTACTGAATGAAAAAAATTGCCTAGAAAAATCACAAACAGCCAATAAAAGCTGGGGTTGATTGCCACGTCCTGTGGCAACTAACTTTAATGATTAACTGCAAGAACAGAAACTAACATGTAAAATGTATGTTTTTTGTAATAAAGTATGTCTTGAATTCTTATTAATGATTTAAGGACCGAGTACTAGAATGGAACAACGCCAGAAGGACGACAGCTGATAGAATAGTATGGCGCTCTCTCTTCCAAACCCCTACACCTCATGGTAGAAGAAGAACGACTAAGTAAGTAAATAATGGGATGAAAATATAGCTGAATTAATGCACCAGATCACGTCAGAAATTAAGAGACATGATAGTCAAGGCCCGATTGCACTAGATCAAAGGTTCCCAAAGTGGGGGATACCACCTCTTCTGGGAGGATCTAAGGGGGCGATAAGGGAAAATGTGGTGACAGGGGGCTTGCAGTAATAATGGTTGAAGATTTTATATGCTAAATTCAACAATGTTAATTAATAGTACATATACAAGTGGTTTGTATCTAAAACGTGACGTGAGCTCTTAAAAGGAGAACGAAGCCTGAACAAACTCTAACCTTAAGTTTGTTTATGTAATGCAGGGAAATTGAGGGAGTGCTGCGGACGTGTTCGATGAGCCAAGTTTGGGAAACTCTGCACTAGATTCACTGCTGGTGGTTGTGCTGTCAGTGCCAGACATGAACTTTAGCAAAAGTTTGGGATGTGAGGGAGGGGGAATCACTACACATGATATGAGATGTTTGAGGACAGTTACTAGTAAACTACGTAAAAAAACAAAAGTATATTTATATATCACGAAAGTGCAGACATCATGACATTTCTTCTTCTTCTTTGATCCTTAGCCGCCGACCGTCAAAGCAGTCAGTGGCCATCACGCCTAGTGGCGTCTTGTAGGGCAACAACAAATTGATTCCACTTTGCTCGGTCGGTGGCCATCCTTCGTACAGTGCCCCAACTCTGGTTCATTCTTTGCATCTCAGCCTCCACAGTCCTCTGCCAGGTTGTTTTTGGTCGGCCTCTCTTTCGTTTTCCTTCAGGGGTCCAAAGCATAGCTGTTCTTGTGATGGTATCGGGGTCTCTTCTGAGGACATGGCCAACCAAGCTCCAGCGTCTGCCAGCTATGATGGTGTGCATGTCCTCTTGCTTGCTCCGAGTAAGCAGATCTTGGTTGGTGATGGTATTCGGCCGAAAGATTCGGTGAATTTTTCTTAGGCATGTTGTGTGAAACGAGGACAATTTCGACATTTCCTTCTCTGTAACTCTCCAGCATTCCGCACCATAGAGAAGCACAGAAAGCAAACAGCTTGTGCTGTATTGAGAGGACTTCCAGATGTTGTTTTGGCTAAAAAAGGCTGTTCTTGTCTTATTCATTCTGATTTTGATGTCTTTGCCTGCCCCGCCGTCTGGTGTTACTTTGCATCCTAGGTATGTGAAGGTGTCTGTCTGTACCAGTTTCTGATTCCTTACTGATATGGGCTCAGGGTTGCTCACATTGAGCGTCATGACCTCTGACTTCTTTAAATTGATGTTCAAGCCCACCTGCTGGCTAAACTTATTAAGTCTATCGGTTTTTTTTTCTGGATGTGTTGATGTGAATGTGCTAGTAGTGCAATGTCATCTGCATATTCCAGATCTTCCAGTGTAGAAAATGTAGTCCTTCTTATTCCTCTTGGACGGCCCTCTGTTGTCTGGCGCATCACCCAGTCTATGACTGTTAAAAATAGAGTGGTTGATAAGGGGCATCTATGTCATACTCCTGTCAAAGGTTAGGTTGCTCTGCCCAACACTACACGTAAAGTTGCCATAGAGGATCTTTTTATGATTGACACTATGCAGCTTGGAATTCCATAAGCCCTCAGTATTTTCCATAAACTGTCCTTATGTATGCTGTCAAAAGCCTTTTCAAAATCAACGAAATTAATGTACAGCTGTCTTTGCCATTCTGAGCACTGCTCTATAATGTTCCTGATAGTAAATGTATGATCTACACATCGTCTGTTCTTTCTAAATCATGCTTGTTCTTTCCTCAGTTTGTGGTCTACTGCTTTTGAAATTCTCTGTAAAATTATCCTGCCTTGTATTTTGCTGGGAACTGAGAGAAGAGTGATTCCTCTCCAATTATTGCAGTCTGCAAGATCTCCCTTCTTGGGCAATTTGACAATTATTCCTTTGTTCCACTCTGATGATGTTGTCACCGTTTTCCAGACTTGTGCAAATAGTGGTTCTAATAGTTCTGCTGCCAGCTCAGGGTCTGTCTTAAATAGCTCTGCATTTAAGTTATCATGGCCAGGAGCTTTGCCGTTCTTTAACCCTTTGATTGCTGTGATGATTTCTTCTTTTCGTGGAATGTCTGTATTTACATCTAGATCGTTTTCAGCCTCAGGAACATTCAATTGTGTCTCTGGTGGTTCCTTGTTCAGAGTTTCTCTGAAGTGCTCTGCTCATCTTGTTTCCTGTCCCTCTGCTGTCATGATGAGATTTCCTTGCTTATCTCTTACTAATGTAATATTGTTTGCACCTCGTTTTCAGCTGATGAATTTAGTTATTTTGTATACGGTGCTTTGTTCATTTCTCAGTGCTGCCTCTTCTGCCTGTCTTGCAAGATCGTCTAGGAAATTCCTTTTGTTGGCTCGGGTTTGGCGTTTAACTTCCTTGTCCAGCTGGCTGTACTGTTCGCTATATAGTTGCTTTTAACCTGGGGGACTTCGCTTCTGTTTTCTTTCTTTTCATTTCCTTTCTCAGTGTCATGGTGTTTAATGTTTCTGGTGTTATCCAGTCTTGCTTCTTCCTTTCCTGAAATCCCAAGCATGATTTGCTGCTTTCCTTATATATTGTTGAAATGGTGTTGAATTTCTGGTCTATATCATCAGTCATTGTCTTTTCCTGACTTTTGGCAAATTGATATCGTTTCTTTATGTCAGCCGCAAAAGCTTTTCTGGTAAGGGGGTCCTTCAATTTGCTGATGTCAAACCTTTTCTGTGTAGTTACAGTTGGTCCAGCCCTTCTTAGTTTCACTTTCAGTTTTGCTACTACTAAATGGTGATCACTTCCCACATCTGCACCTCTTCTTACCTTCACATCTTGTAATGCATGTCTCCATCTACCGTTAATCATGATGTGGTCTATCTGGTTTCTGTCCCGACCATTTGGTGATTCCCATGTTAATTTGTGAATTTCTTTATGTGGGAAAAGTGTTCCTCCAATGACCAGGTTGTTAATACTACAGAAACTTCTTAAATTATCCCCATTTTCGTTTGCTGTTCCGCTGCCGCATTTCCCTATTACTCTTTCATTATATGTATTGTGTGTACCAACTTTCACATTGAGGTCTCCCATTACTATAATAAGATCATATCTAGGCGTGTCTTCCATTTCTTTCTGCAGTTGTTGATATAATTCATCCTTGACCTCTTCATCGCTGTCATTCGTTGGTGCGTAGCATTGTATTATTGTAGTATTGGTGAATCTACCTCTCAATCTTAATCTTATCAGTCTGTTGTTGATGGGTTTCCATTCCAGTAATGTCCTTTCTATTCCTATTCTGTAGAATAATGGCTACGCCTTCATTGTGCTGTCCATCCTCTCTTCCAGAGTAAAGTACTGTTTTTCCTGTTGCTATTTTTACTTTTCCTGCCCCTGTCCATCTGCTCTCGCTTATCCCTAGAATGTGTAACCTATAGTTTCTCATTTCTGCCGTGACCTGTTTTAGTTTACCCGTCTCATTCATTGTCCTGACATTCCAAAATCCTATTCTTGTATCATGTTTTGCGGTCAGGACGTCCGTTCTCATGTCAGTGGCTTCCTTTCGGCTTTTACCACTGACAGTCATACGAGCCTCAGACTCCGGATGTCCGTCCCGCAGCAAAGTTTGTTTATTCGTTGTTGTTTCCGTAACTTCAATTTTTTTTTTTTTTTACATAGACAGGGGTGTCAGCCCTTTGCTAAAACTCCCAACCTGGAGGACCAGGGTGTCTGCTTTAGTCTGACCCCTGCCCGCGCAAACCTGTCCAGCTTTGTAGAACCTTCCAGGAGTAAAATCATGAAATTTGAGGACAACAAAATGGGCGTACTAGGCTTTTTTTGAGAGAATAATGTACTATCTAGGAGCATGATACGGTTCTTGGGGTTCTATGAGTTAAGTCGCCATAATGGCGTTTTTTTTTAAATTTGCAACTCGACTCAGTACTTGTCAACTTTGGCGAACCAACTTCGCCGTCCCCAGACATATCGGAGATACAGAAAAGGGTTTTGTTTAAATCTGGAAAATAAATGTGCTAACAGAACAGAGTTAAATCAAATGAAAGCAGTAAGTAATTTTTTTTTAATCTTGTCATAAAATTAACAGTGATACAACGTAAAAATATCTCCAAAGGATAAAATGTAGGGATAAAAAGAATGCGTAAGTTACTAGAAGGCACGATCGCCCACGCCGCGGGTCATCACCCGCCATGGAAATTAAATTGCTAGAACGTTTACCCTTGGAACGAAATGAGAACGAAGATCAAAAGGAAAAATCTGACTGAACATGTGCTTGAAACTAGCAAGGCTACAAAGATGCAATTGGGGAGGAAACGGAGGAAAAGTCACGTCCCCAAGTTGACACAAGGTAACGAAATCGACAAAAGGGACCATAGTATTATACGCAACAGTCATTTTTTGGACGTTTTTGGGATATTTTGTCCTTTATTTGAATGCAGCGGCAAACGTTTCACAGAAGATTCTAGAAAAATATTTCGAAAAAAACAACTAACCTTGAAAAGTAACTTTTTCTTAATAATGATGTTAGGAATATAAAACCTAGCTGGCCGGATGGCCCATTTTGAGCAGTGAAATAATATGCTTTTATTTATACAGACGGATAGATAATAATGAAGACATTGACAAAAGACTGTGTTGTTCACATCAGCGAAAGACTGCATTGAATCAAACATGTCACTAATTTGCACAAAAACCGCGACCTTGAGACTCAAGTGTCCAAATCTAGTTAGAATGAAAGAGAGGGACATTGGTGGGAGCTGTGGCTAAAAATAACTTTAAAGACAAAATTTGTAGAGGGGACGGATAGGTTGGTTCAAAAACCAAGTACGTTTTTTGTGAAAACGCAAGTAGAGACGGACGGACTAACAGATAAAAATCCATACTTGACTGAAGCATGACTGAAATGACTTTAGTGTAGGAAATTTGAATTTGAAAAAACACAAGGCATTGATTGGCCACAGACAATCATATTATCAGCGCTCAGACGCGCTTTTTTGCCATTCCTCAATAGTTGTCCAGTGATAGACACAGTAAATTTTAAGTGTGGTGATTTCCAATGAAGTAAATTGAAATAAGTTCAGGGACGCCATACTATAGCCAGCAGCTCAGCTGAGTTTTGCTAGCATTTCTGTGTTCTTTATTCATAATCTGAGCTGTGAGTTTTTTATGTTGACACCAAAAGGTGGTGTCAAATGCTGGGTAAATAATTGACAGTGAGGACCCGTGCAGTGTCGCATCTCGGCAGAACAGCCTTGTATTGCCCCCAAGCACGGAGAGGTGGGGCCACCCGATATATTGCCCCCAAGCACGGAGAGGTGGGACCACCAGATTCCAGCACCAGAACTACTCTTTCAAAGTTACGTAAGCAGGCTGGTCTGCTGGATTTACACCAACTTCATAGACATAGCACCCAAAGTGAATTATTACTAAAACATCCCATTTCCTTCCATCATTAATGGACAATGTTTGGTAGGCATAGACAGGGAGGGATGAAGCCACCCCAACAGAAAATCTATTCATCGTTCTCCCAGGGAAAATAAAATTATGAACTGTAGAAATATTAACTAATCGTGAAAATTGTATACGTACACACCTTTTATTTATCATGCCATTTATTCATGCCATTCACTCATAAATTCCAAAATCTTTCATATGTTCTGGCCAAAATAAAACCTTGGTTCAGAACAAATAAATTTAAAAAAGATTTACTTTCTAAAATTTCACCAGCTGAATTTAGTTCATTGTGTTCTAAATTTTATTGATAATATTATATTATTTAATATCTGTGTGTGTGTGTTTGTATATGTCAATACAACACATTACATTCAGTACCCTAGATTTTAACGTAGCCACATTCATTAGAAAAAAAGATAGGTGTGAGGTCGTAGTGGTAGCAAGAAAGGCCTTCTGAAAATTCACAGCTACATTTTATCTCAGGAGCCTTCACAGCTGACCTCATACATCACACTTAGTAATATCACCATCATACAATACCATCAAATCCACTACAAATCTACATATCCATACATACATCTATCTAACTAGCGATGTATCTATCTATCCAGCCACCAAGTCAGCTAAATATGTGTCTGAATGTCTTTTTGTCTGTCTCACTGTCATAAACTCGTACACATACAAAAGCATGAACCAAGAGCGAGAGGAAAAAACCATAAGAGTCTTTAGAACTAATTTAACCTATGGAGCATGTGTCTCCAAATGCACGACACATATCGGGAGGGAGTCGACAGGACCAGTCTTATACAGGTCACTTCTTGCTATATTGACTAATCGTTCACAATTTACAGCACATATGTTAACTGTGTAATACTCTATCAAATATAATTTTGACATACCGGTTAGTTTAGGACCCACTGGTACTTTGTACAGTACATACAGGGAAGGTCCGCTGGAAAACACAACAACTTAAATAGACCTGCACTTTGACCTCAGAGTTGCATAGTAAGGGAAAAATAACGTTCTTTTTTATATAGGACTGCTGATTTCAATGATTAATTATTTTTTAAATATTTTTTCCGCTTAAATTAGTTATCTGTTAATTAATTATAAACACTCCGACTAAAAGTCTTGCTGTTACTTGTAAAGCAACATTGTATGGTTATCGAAATGGCAGACACGAAAAGCGTGAACCCAATTGTGAAATTGAGGTGAATATTGTGCAATTATCTTAATGCTTATGTAGAAGTTAAATATAGTACAACGATTTGCTGTGCACATTGTAGTGAGTCTGGGTCTAATGTTTCCTTAACGTACTAAACACAACATAATCATCCGTTTCAATGCACACGTGCACTTGGAATTGAGCTCGAACCCACTGCTGTTCCACAGTAGCGTTTAGTAATGCGGTATGTATGGTAGACTGAGGAACTTTAAAGAATGAAACTTAGTGAGGATTTAACAATAAACATCACACAGTTGATTGTTCTTTCCGGTCTTCCTACTATTGTTGCAGACGATGATCTAGGTCTGTAGACGGTGCTTCCAATAGTCTTTCAAAGTAATTAATTACACTACCGATTCGCAGAAAGTTATAGGAGTTTACAGGCTTTCATAATTGTCTGTTTGCGTTGAATGGAAAGACTGAAATAGTGTGACAAAGTCACCTGTGTAAAACTGACCACAAGAACCAGATAAGTGCGAGTAGAATTAGGGGTGTGAAAAAAGACACTGGTTGTCAGGGAGTGTTTTGGGGGTATTTGCTTGGATTAATGCTCCTGTGCTCCAGTGAGAGCTTATTTGGTATGTTCAGTTGCGACTTAGTGTATGATTGCGCTGTGGTAATTTTGCTACAAGCGATGTGGTGAGGGGAATTCAGCCAAGCAGCAAACTATGTGATATGGAATGATGTCCAGGACTATGCTATTGAGATTGTATGTATGGAGCTGTGACCCAGATTTCTGTCGAGTTTTTTGTTATTTGTGTACGTACTGTCTTAGGTGAGACTGTCCATCCAATTTACATCTACAAACCTCAGACAGTAAGATGCATCACGAAGTCTATCCCGTGACATCTGTTTGGAGGCACGTTGCAGTTCTATCTCAAACAGTTGTATATGTAATTTATAAGTGAACCAGAAATCGTACCCATGCAGACAAGATGTGCCAAGTCACCCAACAGCCGGTTGACAAGATAAGCACTAATCCTACGACAAGTTGCTTTCAGTATTATGCTGACCACATCACTCTCCGGCGTGATGCTGATCACATCACCCCTAGTATGCTGTTAGTCAAGAAAATATGGGCCTAACACCATATTCCCAATATGCCTCAATGAGCGTGTAACGGGATCCTTTACCTTTAGCCTTACATCACTCTAGTGTGCCGATGGTCAAGAAAATATGGGCCTAAAACCTTATTCCCAATTAGCCTCAATGTGCATGTAGCGGGATCCTTTACCCCTTAATTTTTTATGCCTTTAGCAGGGCAAATGATTTATCACGGTTTTGATTAATCATTCTTACATGCAGTTCATTTGTAAATTTTGATGGCTTGATGTAGTCCTTGTTGATTTTGCATATACTTTTTAATGCATGATAATGTGCATTTCCTGATTTTTGGTGTACTTAACATGATTGCTGTCAGAATTATGTTTTCTTGCTACTGTTGTGTGTGTGCTTACTTTGGATGCAATCATAATTATATTGATGATGTAATCGTTTTTTTTTAAATATATTCATGACTACCGCCACCATCTCCTGTGTGAAAAACTCCCGTTGTTCACGTGGAGAAGGGTTTGGATGTCAAGGAGTGTTTTTCGTGGGTGTTTGCTAGAATGAATTATCCTCTGCTCCAGCGGAAGCTTACTTTGTACGTTCGGTTGTTGTGAGTTAGTGTATGCTTGTGCTGTGGTAATTTTGCCACAAGCGATGTTATGAGCGGGAATTCAGTCAAGCAACAAACTATACGGTATGGAATGATTATGCTGTTGATATTGTATGTATGGAACTGTAACCTAGATTTCTGTCAAGTTGCAAGGCGGCCGACTTGATGCCGACCACATCACCCCTAGTGTGCCGACGGTCAAGATAATATGGGCCTAACACCATATTCCCAATATGCCTCAATGGGCGTGTAACGAGTTCCTTTACCTTTTACTGTCTTGAGTGAGACAACCCATTGATAAGGGTGGATTTGTGCTGAAGTGGTAACTTGCCACCCTTATCGACACCTGGTGTTAAAGTGTAAGATGTAGGTGTCTTCTCTGATTTAGGATGTTGCTGTGTATGTGGTAGTGGAACAGTTCAATGGGTTATCACACAGGCAACATGACGTGTAGAGTCATAGAAAGGGTAACTTCGTTGTATAAGTTTCTTTCATTTATTGCACGCCACAAAACAGTCATGATACTTATGACATCAACATGGTTAACGAGTTCAGCAAGATGATATGGCACATTGAAAACAATTTCTGTAGTCAGCAATGATAGCTGTTGTATATATGCGTCATAAGACATCACAGTTCAATAGATTCAGAAATTCATCAATCATCGAGTGCTAGTTCGTGAAGCTGTATAAATAATAATAATTTCTATAACTTCTGCAACAGTGTCAGCTACAGATCTTCAATGTTCATAAACAATAATAAATGCTCCCATTCTGATGCTAGCAGATCAGTTGTATACAATAAGTCCGTTCACTGTCTGCACGTGAATAGCATACATGGGCTACAGGTCAGCTCGACCTTTATAATGTTCCTAAGTCTAACCATCTGACTTGGACGTGATCTCTGATATAACGAATCCTGGAACACAGACAACAGTCTTGTTGGTCTAGAGCGACCCATATATATTTAACTAGTTCAGGTATACAGATACCGGTGACTTAATCCTAGTCAAAGTACCTCTCCATTTTGCATCACACAGGCGAGCAAATAGGCGACAAAATGACGAACCTCTAGACGATAGCATAAAGTTCGATACAAGAGGAATTACCTTATTTCGGAAAATCAACCATGAACATATGCCTCCAGGCAGGCTGCATAATACTGGGAAATAGTCTAGTTAGCTAACTAACTCACTAAGACACTGTATTTCCCTCAGAGAATCACAAGACGCAGTTGCGTCTGCTCGCTTCTTAAACCATTTCTAAACTGCCCCAACTGGGCGGAACACACAGAACGAACTCCCGGTTTGACATGCGCAGAACGACAATCTCTGAGTTGCCGTTCACAATAAGACGATTCGAAGAACATTCGAGATAAAAGTCTTACACAGTCGCGCCTTTTATGGTCATGAAAAGAAGCGTTAAGAAAGGTTTCAGACATCTACCATAGTTGACTGATACTACCAAATAAGGAGATGTGGTCACGCTTCGTTCAAGAAATTATAGACCGAACGTGTCTCTATACAAGAGAAGGCAACTCCTAACAAATTGTAGTCTCGATAACTCGGATTATGTCCCTTTGACCATAGAAAACATAATACACACTTCAGTCAAAAAAATGATCATACATATGAAAAAATGTTTATACAAACGAAAAATAATAATGATCCGTGCGTAACATTACCGCACCCTCCCTGGAAAAAAAAAAATGGGACATTTTTTTTTTTTTAAATCCTGGAGCCGGAAAAAATCTAGGCTCCTAACGCACGTATGATGCGTGGATATATACCTAACAAATTAGCTCAACGCATGGAGCGACACTGAGATCATATCTCAGATCCTTAGAGAAAAAATTTATCTAAGTATACGCTGATATATTCCAGGAAGGTGCCACCAACACACGCCACAATGATGGCAACAACATAATGACAATCAAATTATACTCATACCAATATATGAAATTAAATATATTATGTGTTATCATACAATGTGTTGCAAATAGCGGTGTAATTTACTAATATACCGCACTATATTATTACATTATATAAAGTAACAGTAATTAATAAGTAATACATGTGTTGCTCTTCGGTGACATAAAACATTCAATAGAAGAAGATGTGGACATCATCCGCTCCCAATGTAGGACAGGACTTGATATCCTCAAAGTTCCACAATGGACATAAACTCGCAGACTTCAATGATGTGCTGCGAAAATATCAATAACACAAATCTTAAAGACAACTGGTAAATTTCTTAATACAATCCTGAAAATAATTTATTTAAATGTGGCCGAGTGATCTTTTGGCCCGTATATCACTAACTAAGCCTTCTTAGATAATTACATGGTACAATGTTATAAATTTCCCTCAAAAAAAAAAGTGAGACAAAATCTACTAACATGTCATTATAACATTGGACTGTATATCAGGAAATATATATATATGACAGAAGAATCATGTGGAATCGTGTGGACATCTGGACAGAATGTCTGCCATTACATTATCCGAACCACGGATAGCTCGAACCGAGAAATGAAATGGTTGAAGAGCTATGGCATAACGAGTGGACCTCGAGCTCTTCAAGTTTTTGCTCTGAATAGCAGTAAGCGCTTTCTGGTCGGTTTCCACAATGAAATGTGCGCCTAGAAGAAATCTTTGTAACTTCAGAATAGACCATACCATAGCCAATAACTCACGGTCTAAAACCGAGTAATTCTTTTCTGCAGCGTTTAATTTCCTAGAGATATACATCACCGGATGCAAAGTATCAGAATACTCCTGCATTAGTGCTGCCCCAATCCCTGTTGACGAGGCGTCACTTCGAAGAACAAAAGTCTTCTCAATAGTAGGTAACTTAAGAATAGGTGGAGATGAAAATAGGGCTTTAACCTGGTCCAATGAGGATTGACATTCTTTAGACCAGCGGATCAGATTAGGCGACCCTTTCTTCAATAAAGTAGAAAGCGGTGCCATAATGGAGGACAGATTCGGAATGAATCGTCCGTAGAATTGAATCAAACCTAATAGACTCCTTACTTGTTTCTTCGTCTTAGGGACCGAAATGTTAAGTATTTTTGAAACATTGTGGTCCTCTGTCTTTAAAAGACCATGACCAACCCGATGACCTAGGAAAGAAATCTCGCTAAATCCTATAAAGGCTTTAGAGGGTTTTGCAGTCAAGTTATACTCGCGAAGAGTAGACAGTAATTCGTATAAACCCAAATAGTGATCTTCCCAAGAATCACTGAATAGACAGATATCATCTAGGTATGCTATGACATCTGTACGATATGCGAGAATTCGCCGCATCATGCGTACGAATGTAGCAGGGGCGTTCATAAGACCAAAAGGCATGAAATTCCATTGGAATAAACCCCTAGGTGTAGAAAAAGCTGTAAAAGGTTTGGCACGTTCAGTTAGCGGGACTTGCCAATAACCTTTAGACAAATCTAGTTTGGTAAAGAATCTAGAATTAGAAAGTTTATTGAGTAGCTCTTCTAATGAAGGCATAGGTTCAGCATCGAACTTCGTAACTTGGTTCAATTTGCGATAATCTACGCAAATGCGAATGTTATTATCCTTCTTTCGAACAATAACCATAGACGAAGAGTATGCTGAAGTGGATGGTTCAATGATTTCCAAACGTATCATTTCATCCAATTCTTTTTCGACTTGAGACTGGAAATGGATAGGTATTGGATATGGTCTGACTCTGATAGGATTGTGATCAGTTAGCACAATGTCATGTTCTATGACATGTGTGTGTCCCGGGATGTCTGTAAGAACATCCTGAAATGTTTGCAACATCGAAGAAACTTGTCGATGTTCCTCAGCGGAAAGATTTGGAGAAACGGTCACGTTTTTCCAAGATTCCGTAGAATAAAGTGGGACCATAGAAAGAGGAAGATTGACATCAGAAAAAGTAGTTTCCTCATCCTGTATAACTGACAGAGATGAGTACTGACCATGAGTTGCTTGTGAATTGTCCGTAGCCTGGAAAATAGGCTGCAAATAGTCAGGTCTTTCATAAAATTCTGTGAGCATATTTATGTGGAAAGTTTTATGCTTTCCATCAATATCGACAACATAGTCGACATCAGAAATTTTGGAGACTATTGCATATGGACCTTTCCATGCAATTAGAAGTCTGTTCTCCCTTGAAGGAAGTAGAACGAGAGCTTTGTCACCTGGACAAAGTTGTCGTAGACATCTATTCTTATTTGCAAACTGCCTTGCCTTTTCTTTAGCAAATTCTGAAGACGAAGTTGCTAGTTTGCATGCCTCGATGATCTTTTGCCTAAGAGCAATGACGTACTCATAAGAAGATTGAGTCTCATCGCTAATATTATCGGCAGTGATTAGATCGTGAAGTAAAGACATAGGGCCGCGCGGTTGCGCGCCAAAGACAAGTTCAAAAGGGGAAAACCCCGTATGTTCATTGGGGACCTCTCTATACGCAAAGAGAGCCGCGGGTAAGACCCTGTCCCAATCCTGAGGATGATCCTCAGTTATTTTACCAAGTAAAGTTTTCAGAGTCCTATTTAAACGTTCGACCAACCCATTAGACATTGGGTGATAGATACTGCTGAGAGACCTTTTAATGTGTAGCATAGACATTACCTGTGACATAGTGTCTGATATAAGTTGAGTGCCATGGTCTGACAATATTTCTCCGGGAAAACCCAAGCGAGAAAATATCAGCCAAAGAGCGTCTGCGATATCAGCAGTTGAGATGCTCTTGAGAGGTATTGCCTCTGGCCAACGTGTGCACATATCGACACATGTAAGGATAAATTGATGTCCTCTAGCCGACTTAATTCTAAAAGGACCGATAATATCTATTGCCATTTTTTGAAAAGGGCGAATAGGAATGTCAGCAGCCTGGATAGGCGCAGCATGTCGTGGTCCTTTAGATTTGACCTCCTGACATACTTTGCAAGAGCGACAGTACATTCGTATGTCCTTGCTCACAAATGGCCAAAAGAAAGCCGCAAGAACCCTCGACTTTGTACGGGAAAAACCCATATGTCCAGCACATTGCGAGTCATGAGCATGTTGCAATATTTGCAATCTCATGCTCTTAGGCACAAGAATTTGTGAATGAGTGGACGTAGTCGAGTCTTGTACCATACGTACAAGTACGCCGTTCTTCATAGAAATCCAAGATTTCCTATTAGTGTTCTGATTAGGATCACCTTTTTTTGCTAGAATGAAGAATTTTTGTAAAGAAGGATCTTCTTCTTGCAATTTGATAAATGAGTCACGTGTAATAGTCAAGTGACTATCTTGGTCATTTACTTCATCATTATTAGTTAATGAAGTTTGAGGTGGATCCAGAGCATGTGCTCTTGTGACCACCGCATTGGTAGCTTCAATGTTTTGCTCTTCCCAAACAGCAATCTGCTGTGGGGTACATTCCCTAACTCCGTGAATACGACCAATAATAAGGTCCGCAATAGGGTTTGGAAGTAGACACGCGTGGACCTCTCCCGTGAAGAAAGGAGTAGCAATGTGTATTATAGCAGTAGGATACTTTTCTAACGTGCCACCAAATGTGACACATTTGATGACTTTTCCTGTAGCACAGGATGGATCTACAAGAGATTGCCTAACGCCGACAGTAGTACATCCAGAATCAAACAACACTGAGACTGGATTACTATTTACTAGCCCCTTATGTAATATAAGAGAACCTCTCCCATCATGAGCAACATTAGCAGGAAGAGCGGGCAAAGGATGACCACAGCTTAGAGTACTAACGGTTTTCGGATCAAATAAAGTACTGCATTGGATACATTTATTTGCCCTACCAAAATCAAAAGATGAGCATCCGAATAGCATTATGGTCTTTATCATTATTAACCTGTTTATCTGCTCCCTGAGATTCTTGTTGAACAGAGTTTGTCTGTTGATATCTTTTTCTCTTATGTTGCGATCTACCGCGACCATTATTGCCTCTGCAATTATCATTAAAGTCCCTACTGTAATTTTTATCCTGGTTTGAGTTCCAGTTTCCATAACTGTCATTACTATCTCTATGCTGTTGAGAACCTCTATTATCTTGGTATTGAGGTCTCTGCATAAAATATTTTCCTCTATACCGATTACCTTTGTGAAAATTTCTAAAGTTAACCGGAGTAGAATAACGTGTAGTATTAGGTTGTCTCCAGTTCTGGGAAGAAGAATCACCCTGGAATTGATCACTATGGTTCTGGGCATAATTACGATTACTCTTTTTATTGAAATTTTTCTGGCTACCCTGAAATTTACGCATAAAATTTGGGCCATAAGGTGCTGCCGAAGCAACTGGCAGACCTTCTTTCACCTTAGAGTTACTAATGGTTATGTGCGGATGCGCAGTAACATACTGGCTACAGTATTCTTCCATTTCTTTTATGTTTTTAGGCTTACGCTCATGAAGAAAAGATAGAAAAGCTTCATTAACAGAAGACATAACCTTATCTCTAAGTAGTAAATCCATAAGAGCTTCAAATGTATTTTCTGTCTTAGACAACTCAACCCATCGTAAAAAAGTAAGACGGATGCCTGAGATGAATTCAGAGAATTCAACTCCAGTTTCTGGTAACATGGTTTTAAATTTAAGACGATATCCGTCCTCGTTAAGTTGGTACTTCTTTAACAATGCCGCCCTGACAACCTCATAGTTGTTTTTGTCAGGCACATCTACCATACTCAACAAAGTCAAAGCATCACCTCTAAGTATCTTGGACAGATGATACACATATAATGTTTTATCTATATTATGCACATTACATGCACTTTCAAATCTATCTAGATAAAATGTTATATCATCGATTGAGGGATTAAATGCTGGTAGATTAAGCTTGAAATCCTTAGCATTAGTCTTATTTGACACCTTATTTGCATCATTAGCATTACCAGTGTTCAATAACTTTAACTTCTCTAACTCTAAAGCTAAGACTTTTTCATCATGTTCCATTTTTGCTTTTCTCTCATCAGCCTCTCTTTGTAACCTTCTTTCTTCAGCCTCAGCCTGTAACTTTCTTTCTTCAGCCTGGGCCTGTAACTTTTTTTCTTCAGCCTCTATTTCAAGTCTCTTATTTTCAGCTTCTTTTTCAAGTCTCTTATTTTCAGCTTCTTTTTCAAGTCTCTTATTTTCAGCTTCAGCCTGAAGCCTCTTCTCCTGAGATTCTGCTTCTCTTTTTTTGTTTTTCCATTTGAAATCTTTTTTCCTCCACCTGCATCTGCAGTTTCTTTTGTTCTATTTCAGCCTCTATTCTCTTTTGTTCAGTTTGTTCTTTCATTTTCTTTTCTTCCGACTTCAATGCCTTGGCATATTGAACAGTCGCAAATTCTTCTAATTTATCACCTGTCTTCCCAAGGGCTTTACCCTGCTCAATAAAGTACTCAAATGTAGACATGATGTCTAAAATGTGAGTACAGAACCTGAAATAATTAATTATCTTATTTCAATGTTAAATAGCAACAAGACTTAATAAAGTGCTTGTATAATCTCTATGTTGAACCCAATCTCTGTGGGAAACAGGAGTTGACACCAACTTGTATTATCAAATGTATAATAATATCACAAGTCACCTCTTAATTAACAGTGCACTACCCAAATCAGTGCATAACCATCAGTTATTTATCATAACTGCACTACAATAGTGCATAAGCAAAAAACACCAGTTTGTTATGATAAGTGCACTATAGACCAATAGTGCATGAGCATATATCAACAATAGTGAAAGCTAACTATGCAAGAACTATGTAAACAATAACAAGACAATGTAAACAATAACAAAGGTCATCAACAATGTAAACAATAACAAAGATCAAAGTCAATGTAAACAACAACAAAGATCAGAGTCAATGTAAACAATAACAAAGATCAGAGTCAATGTAAACAATAACAAAGATCAAACAATACGAAAACATTCGCATAAGTCAAATACACAAACAGCAAAACTAAAAAGAAATATGCGAAGATATGACTAACAAATGACGCTACAGTGTATACACAAAAATATACGTAAAGAACTGAATAATAGCAAAGGGGAGACCTACAAATACAAACAATCGAAATCGAAACTAAAAACACAAAGAAAGAGAGAGAAGAAAAAAGAAAAAAATATATATATACAAGAAACAAAAATAAAGCACAACTCGTCACAACTAAACAGATATAGCAACGATTGTCGCTAGCAAATTTCACTGTAGGAAATTCGCACAGTCCCTAACGAAAACGCTAACAGTAGAACCTCTGTGACGTGGTATCTTCTACTGCAAGACTCCGCCCAACCGAGAAAACCCGCTGAAATATAAACATATAAATATACAAATAACAAATAACATATAACATATAAACATGTATCATGAAAACAATAGGAGAAAGTGTGAAAGTACAGAAGGCTCAGTTAGAACATAAGGGCACAGTTCACAAACAAAACAGGCCACTTAACTTCTATAATCCAGCGTCAGCACGGTGCAGAACAGGATGTAATCAGCATTCTGAGGATAATGATCCAACGTTGATTAACTTCTGCTCCCATAAACAGCCATGACGAAGGAAATGAGCTTCTAATACTGCAACAGTTGTTACGGCACTTGACCTTCTGAATCTTCTAAATTGATTTAACCGGCACTTGACCTTCTGAACCCGCAACAGTACCCCTGAGACCGGAACAGTTGTTACGGCACTTGTCCTTCTTTTCACCAGATCAGGAAATCCATTCGCTCGGTACTTGTCCTTCTAATTTTACATAAACTTCAATATTGCCGAGCAGCGCCGGGTAGTTTCAAAATCAGCAACTGTCAGAAAATCCGGATACTTTCAATAAAATTTCTTGTAAGGTGGTAGTTGATGCTGTAGTTGTATCTAGTATGATGATGATGTCTGGGTTTGCTGACCCCCTTGATAGCTGGAATCAGAGTGAACCAACCTATGGCCACCAAAAATGATATGGTGCGCCAAAATATCAGATGATAGAACCAGCTCTGGCCACCAAAAATGATAAGGGTGGATTTGTGCTGAAGTGGTAACTTGCCACCCTTATCGACACCTGGTATTAAAGTGTAAGATGTAGGTGTCTTCTCTGATTTAGGATGTTGCTGTGTATGTGGTAGTGGAACAGTTCACAGGGTTATCACACAGGCAACATGACGTGTAGAGTCATAGAAAGGGTAACTTCGTTGTATAAGTTTCTTTCATTTATTGCACGCCACAAAACAGTCATGATACTTATGACATCAACATAGTTAACGAGTTCAGCAAGATGATATGGCACATTGAAAACAATTTCTGTAGTCAGCAATGATAGCTGTTGTATATATGCGTCATAAGACATCACAGTTCAATAGATTCAGAAATTCATCAATCATCGAGTTCTAGTTCGTGAAGCTGTATAAATAATAATAATTTCTATAACTTCTGCAACAGTGTCAGCTACAGATCTTCAATGTTCATAAACAATAATAAATGCTCCCATTCTGATGCTAGCAGATCAGTTGTATACAATAAGTCCGTTCACTGTCTGCACGTGAATAGCATACATGGGCTACAGGTCAGCTCGACCTTTATAATGTTCCTAAGTCTAACCATCTGACTTGGACGTGATCTCTGATATAACGAATCCTGGAACACAGACAATAGTCTTGTTGGTCTAGAGCGACCCATATATATTTAACTAGTTCAGGTATACAGATACCGGTGACTTAATCCTAGTCAAAGTACCTCTCCATTTTGCATCACACAGGCGAGCAAATAGGCGACAAAATGACGAACCTCTAGATGATAGCATAAAGTTCGATACAAGAGGAATTACCTTATTTCGGAAAATCAACCATGAACATATGCCTCCAGGCAGGCTTGAATAATACTGGGAAATAGTCTAGTTAGCTAACTAACTCACAAAGACACTGTATTTCCCTCAGAGAATCACAAGACGCAGTTGCGTCTGCTCGCTTCTTAAACCATTTCTAAACTGCCCCAACTGGGCGGAACACACAGAACGAACTCCCGGTTTGACATGCGCAGAACGACAATCTCTGAGTTGCCGTTCACAATAAGACGATTCTAAGAACATTCGAGATAAAAGTCTTACACAGTCGCGCCTTTTATGGTCATGAAAAGAAGCGTTAAGAAAGGTTTCAGACATCTACCATAGTTGACTGATACTACCAAATAAGGAGATGTGGTCACGCTTCGTTCAAGAAATTATAGACCGAACGTGTCTCTATACAAGAGAAGGCAACTCCTAAAAATTGTAGTCTCGATAACTCGGATTATGTCCCTTTGACCATAGAAAACATAATACACACTTCAGTCAAAAAAATGATCATACATATGACAAAAATGTTTATACAAACGAAAAATAATAA
>JAMPIV010018429.1:0-55677 GCA_024509875.1 Oreohelix idahoensis | reverse complement strand
TAATGATGAATTATGGTACTGTTTGTGGAAGTTGTGTATGATGTATGTGCGATAAGTCTAACAATTCAAATGCTCATCATCTACTGGCTAGTGCTAAGATTGATATGGCTGGCTCCCTTTTTGGACAAGGAACTTATCTTTTCAGCCCCAGGCAGATAGTGAAGCGTGGTTGGTTGTCCTGTCTCGTTATGACGTAGCATCAGGTGGGTCTCTAATGGTTTGGATCTGCCTTCACTGTGCTCGACTCCGTATCCTTTGTCTGAGATTGGAATGTCGTGTAAGGCTCCCCCATTGACTACTAGAGATTGGACTCTAATCAGCAATTTAGCCGCGTGGATTTACAGTACTTAACGCGTAAATTTGCAGCGGTCTTCGATCTGGACCTTTTGGCTCTCTGAATGAAAGTGATTTCGCATTGAACGACGCTAACTTTTAGCGCGTGATTTCCGCAGAGTCACGTGATTCTGGCGTACTATAGACGCGCTAATCAACAGCGTTAAAAGTCACGTGAGGGGTTTCCTAAAGTGGGTTTATACTGGTTTTAGCTGAGTCTAAAATAGTTCGCCCTAATTCATTGGACGAGCCACTAGGTGGGTTTTAACCGGTTTCGGGCCACCGAAGTAGGTTTAAGAATGACGTCGTTAATCTAAATATAGTACCTGACGCTAGGAGAATATTTACCATCGAGAAGAAAATTTGCCGCGTATTTTTTTTTTTTTTTTTTTTTTTTTTTTTGCGTTCGCCCGCTAATACTCGAGGCGAAATCTCAGGTTATCATTTATGTCTAACCTGACATTGATTTTACGTGAGTATCCCTTTATTTCTTGTACAGAGACAAATGTCCCTCGCCATTCAGGCAAATACTCGCCGATTTCGGAGGTACCCAATTGCAGCTGGGTCGGCTCAGGAGCCGCCAGTCCCTGGTCGACGACACTCCTTCAAATGTCCTCGCCAGGTCTCGAGTTAATCCAGTCCAAATCCCGGTCGACGAAAAATCCTCAAATGCCGTCGCCCGGGTTTGATCCTGTATCACCCGGTCGCCAGAGCGGTGTTGTAACCACTACGCTAGCGCGGCTCCGCGTATTTGTTTTACCGGCTACGATCACGCATTGAAGATGAAGCGAAAAATAATTATGACTCAATAATTGAAAGAAGAGAAGTTTGGGCCAGTCGTCACAGGCGTCCATCATTCAGAATGGGAAGGTTGATGTTAAGTAATGCCTGGCTCAAAGCTATACCCTGCCTATTTTCCGTGATGTTCCCCCACTCCTTGGATCTAGCATTGAAATCGCCAGCAATTTAACACCTTATTTTAGAATCTTCAGATAATTCCGACAGAATCACTCTCTGCTGTAAGATGGTCGACATGAGCATTTAAATTGTAGACTCGCCACTCCTGACCGCTTATAGTCACAGCAATCCCCGGCAATTCCGCATCCTCACTAGTTTGGGAACGTGTATCCAGCCACGTATGAGGCAGCTCATGTTTTATATATATAGCCTACCCTCGTCTACCATGCCCACATGGATTGGAGTAACATCTGTAGCTTGTGCAATTGGTAACACTATTGGCTTTTAAATTCGTCTCCTGGTTCATGAGGATATTGAAATTGTAGATGATTGTTTGTGGCACAGTGGGTTCAACTCACAGACATGAGAGGAAGTTAAGTCCACGGTGACAGAGGTGGGGGTAACTCCACGGTTATCACTATGGGCACCAGCTAGCCACAAAGTGAAAAGGGTGCCGTTTCTTAAGTCTGCCCGTGCTGGTTTCAACAGAATTTCATGCAAGACTTCTGCCATACATCCTCGTTGTGCGCCACGGATAACGGCCCTCTCGGGGTCTGAACTAAACTGGCAGAGGATCTTGGAGCCAGTGGAACCCTAAAGATGTGGCTTGCAGAACTCACCGATTAGTGGTAAATGCTCTGACACCCATCAATCCACTCCCAAATCATGGGTCAAATGATAACTGAGTCATCAGCGAATGACCTCAAGTCTAAGCTGGACCAATGTGCCGAGAGACTGAATGGCTGCTGGGTAAGCAGTCGCGAACATTGGCTGTTTGGAGGGAGAGCGGGGCGGCACCAGGCATATGGACTCCGTAAGGACATCCTTTGCCTCTTCCCTGGTATGGTGGCTCTAGCAGGGTGACCAAATATTTCCACAATTTAATTGCAAATACACCATGAGAATTGTAACTACCAAGAATCATCGCGGGAGCTACGGAGATCGTGTTCTGTCGTCGATACCTGCAGCAAATGAAATGAGGAAATACAAATACAGAAGTAGAGGTAGGGGAGAGTGAGGAGATAGAGAAAAAGAAGGGCAGGATTCAGAAGTATACGGTGCCATTTTCGCTATAGTAACCCTATGTGATAATATAATTAAATTAGAAAAAGTAACTCAAAATTTAACAGTTAAAAAGTTACCAAGTCAAATGAGTACAATTTCATAATATATTATGTACATCTATATATTCTTGTAACGAGAAATGGGTGTTGGAAGATGGTAAAATGTGTGATTATTTATAGTTACAAATTAAAATAAATAATAGTAAAAAATCTTGGATGAATCTTCCACTGAAATTAGAACAGTCTGTCACAGTATATTTTTGATATATATCTTGCTATCTAGTCTCTAGCTGTTAGCATCATCGACAGTCGTTTTAGAAACTGCTCACAGGATTTTTTTAGATGGTGATACATAAAACTCATCTGGTATTAGCCACGTCTGCTCGAGGTTCCTGAGACACACTTGAATCAATAGACTGTCCTTCAGTCCGCCCTATAACTACGGGGGATTAAGGTGTTGAAGATTGGTTGACATCTAGGCTTCAGTTAGCAGGATCAACGGTCCTCAAGTCTTTAGTTAAATTCGATCAGGAATGATCATAAAACTCGATCATAAAACCTGGAACGAAAAGTAATAGGTGGTCATGGTGTTCCAACAATCTCACCACCCACTGCTGTTCATGAGGCGACAATGTCTTCAGTGTTTGTATATAAATGAATGATTCATGGTAGTATGTTACAGAGATAGCATGATAAGATACTGTCCACTGTGCAGAATTAACAAAATACACGAATAAATCACATGATACATGGGTACGATATAACCTTTGCCTTCCACTTATGGATGCTAAGTCACTTATGTACTTGCTGGTATGTCGTAAGCTTCGAGGCAAGAACTAGTAAATTAATATGAAACAAATATAAAGGTATGTTATCAGGCACTCGCAGGAAATAAAGAAGTAGAACACCAGACAACAGAAAAACAACAGACATGAGTGGCTTACCCAGGATTTGAACACTGGACCTTCCGTGCGACAACCCCGCCTAGCCATGCAAGCGAATCACACTATCCGCCCTGCCTTAATATGAAACAAATATAATGGTTTATGCTTCCTGACAATGCCGGTGGAGGTTATCTCTGGTTAGCTTCATTCCCTTTTTATTATGTCTGATACAATCAAATCGTAAATAAAATCTGAAATGAAATGATATTAGTCATACATATATCTTTAATATACTTACATACCCTCTTAGGATTAATAAGCTCACGGTGAGGCTGTATTGATTGACGTTAATCTGCCCTGCATGCAGCGTGAAAAAAGAACTTTTCTTGCAGATGCTGTCTTCCAGTTTCTCACTCTGGCTTCTGGATTTGGTGTGTGTGATTTTCAACGCGCCGCTCTGTCCTTATATTTGGGCGTCTCTCCCGTACGAGAAAGCACCTTCTGAAATCCCATAAGATTTCGTTTAATCTCTTGGTTTGAGGCGATCTGTGCTTTTTGTGTACTTGTTTTCTCTTCTTTTCACTACACACTTATATCCTTCCTTCCTTACTAGGTATCCTTTCATTTTCCCCATGTGAAGCTTTCATTCTATCCAAGTTTTATCGAAATTCGTTTAGGTATGTAGTTACAACAAATTTTTAAAGATTATTAGCTAACTTTTAGCAGATGTGATGACGATGAAAAATGTTAATTATTTTTAAAACTATTTATATTTGAATAATATCCTTTTGGATATCATTCATAGTCTATCTCCTTTGGTGAATTATTATTATTTAAATAACTTTCAACCAGGCTTGCTCTTGTAGCTTTAAATTTTCTTCCCTGTTAATGCAAACTTTTAAAGTCGGCCATTCCCTATATTCGCTATTTCCTCGTTCTTCACTACCGTCCGGCTAAACGTAATTCACATTTTTTCGCCTCCTTCAAACTTCAAAGCAAGATCCGTCGCGTATTATCCCTGCGCTGTGTGTGTGTGTGTGTGTGTGTGTGTCGCGTTACACATTTTCACAAACAAAGCAAGTGGTACCAAATCTCGCTACACAATCAACGAGCAGCCATTATACACACAAAAAATGTTGCCACAACAAGAAAAAAATTAATAAATAAGTAATACTTCCGCCTGATATGAGTAATAAGCTATATCTCCACGACATCCAAGGGTTATCTTGTTCGCTGATCGCACATGATAGGATCAGCTGTAAGCAGATATGAAAAAAGAATTTTCATTTTTGTTGCTTCATATATGTTGTGTCTTTTCTTTTCTGCTCTTTGAACCCGAGCTCCCAGAAAATATTTTGTTTTAATTTAATTAAGATAACAAATATTTACTGAATTGATTACATATGAAAGAAAGATCTTCGAAATGTAATCACGATCAAGAGATAGAATGCCGGATATAAATGTGCTTAAATAACCTAGGTCATAGTAAGTGGGGGAAAGGCTGTCGGAGTGGCTAAGAGGTATGGCGTCCGCCTCTAATTCTGAAGGTACCGGGTTCGGTTCCACAGTACATGAAATATATAATAATGCATACATGCCACACGCTATGGTTTACCCATAATCTGTATGGGGTGTTTGCGTTTTCAGATGTGTAGGGCCCGTACAAACGTCTGTACGGGTTTTTTCGCCTAATTATTAAACATACATATAAATCGATCGTCTTGTGCCACTACCGTAGCCGTAATTTGCGTCATTTTTAATGTTATTTGCAAGAGAGTTAGCTTCCGTTTCCGATCTTTATTTAGTAATGGGAGTATCCGCGTTTATTTTCTGTGAATTTTTTAAATCGCAATCAATCGGCATCGAACACGCGGCCATTTTCGCTCTAATTTTAATAGATTCTGACTCCGATGCGATGACAAGTAGATCTTTGTCTTTATTAGCGCTAATATCGGTTCTCAGAATATGGGTGATGGCAGAGATAGAAACGAAAGTAGTATGCCATTGCTAGTATGTATAATTTTAGGATTAGGTTTATCGGAAAGGTTTAGGGTTACGGCCGAATGTCACTGCTGACGAGGGCGTTTGTTGCTTTGCTACTGATGATGGGTGTAACGGAAAGATCGTTCTTTGATTTGTATTGGTCAAATGACTTTCATTGAGATGCAAAGGAAAAGGACTCTTCGTTTGTTGGTTTTTTTTTTTTAATTAAAATTTTTTTTTTTTTAATTAAAAAAAATTTTTTTTTTAAATTTTTTAATCGTTTTTTTCATCTTTCCCTACCTCTCTTCCTATCACATCTAACATGTACACAAACAAATTTTATATTATCAGATTCATCATTCATTTATTTCTATACAGTCCAAAAATTAGAGCAATTGACCAAAAAACTATAGAATTTACAAGTCATCCACTATAAAAAAGGGGGTGTTGTGAAAAAGAGCGCAGCTGCAGGGCACATTTTCGGGAAAACAATGCAGCGTGCTAAAGGATAAGGTCCTATCAAACACAGGATTTCCTGGTCTGTTAGTGATAATTAAGCGCAGAAATAGACTAAATGATGTCACGATCACATCATTTTTGCAGTGCAAAATAAACTCAGACAAATATTGTTTGAGTTTTAAAATAAATGAAGACCTGTTTTAAAAGGCAAAGTCCCCATGCCTCTATGATGCAGCTGTAATTGAAATTTTTTTTACACGAATTAACTCTTTTGATACGTTTTTTTTCTGTCTTTTTTTTTGTTGTTACAGGTTTTGCTGGTCTTTGTACAGGGTTTTTGAATTTTTTGTACAGGTTTTTCATCTCCGAGGTGTGGCATGTATGAATAATGTCATACTCCTGGACTCCCCCCTGGTCTCATGGGTAGTGAGGCCAGATGTCTAGCCTTCTAGGATAAGGGCTTAAAATGTCAAAAATTGTGTTACGTAATTTGTGAACGTTCCCCAAGTCTGAACATGCAAAGTGTTAAAATGCATTATGTGTTGCGAAACTCAAGGAAGCCCACATTAAAAAAAAAATTTTAACACGCACACACATATACACAATCAAGATTGACACCAGATCGTACTGGTAAAGGATAAACACAGTGATGTGCCCCTGTTTCTATAAAAATATTCATTTTTTTCGCACAGGAAACGCTAAATCAATTACTCAAACTTTAACCCCAGACCAAAGGGTCTTTTATGTTTGGACATGCGCCCTAATATAACCGGCTAGGTTGAACGGGACGCGCCTCGCCAAGACGAGGCAAAATTTTATTTTTTTTTAAAAATTACTCAAGCTGTAAAGTGTCGTCTCTATGCTAAGAGGAGGTTCACATTCGGGTAAAGATATATGGCCATTGGTAAAAAAACGGTAGGACTACACCCTGAAACTATAAAACATCCTCTCCCTCCCCCTTCATATGTTAAAACTCACTTGGGGAACGTTCACAAATTACGTAACGCAATTTTTGACATTTTCAGCCCCCCCCCCCCCCCCCACCCCCTCCCGCCCCCCCATGTGCGTCACAAAAACCCACATTTCAGAAACACCACTCCACCCACCACTACCAACAAAGCGTAACATCTTGGTTTTCCCCTCCTTTTTTTCTTCTTTGCATTACCGTACTTAATTTGTGAACGGCCCCTTGCCCTAGCTCTACATTTTGTCAGACCCTGATCATTTGCCTGAGCGTGGCTTTGGTGGATTGCAATACGCTATGGCATTTTGTTTGGTGGTCTAGATCTGAGTGTCATTCAAACCTCAATTAAGGGTCCCCATATTCCCATCCCATTGTAACGACCTAACGTTTTCTCTTATTTTACGTACGAGATGCAAAGTGTTAAGCTCACCATTTAATCCATAACGTGTGACGTGCCAGCAGTCCTTATCAGAGCTTCATCATTCCAGCTGATTGACACTAGTACTACGTCTCAGGGCTTGTATTGATCAACGTTGCACTGGAGTTCGGAATAGGTTTTTTTTTAAAGGCAACTACGCTCTGCTATAACCAATGGCCTTCTGCCTATGGTTGAAAGATGCGTGCCTTGCCACAAGAAGGAAAAAAAAAACCTCAAGAAAAGAAAGTAAGCAGTTAGTTACTTGCTTAGCGACTGACGATTGCCGGCTGACATTTGACGTCTGCTGTGTTTCATATGTCAGAGATCCAGAACTCGGCTGCGTCATCAACATCCGTCAACCATAGGCTTATCTTGAAAGATGTCTTAACTTGCAATTGCAAGAAGTGGTATTGATCGCTTGATGGAATCAATTGTTGCACTGGTTATGGACGGTGGTCTTGCAAAAATTCACAATATCAAAAACATATGAACGTTACCGGTACTGTTCATATTTGTCTTAATCATAAGCGTGACGTAATGTTGGGTACAACAAATGTTTGTGGACGAAGCGTCTTCAATAGAGCTGAGAGTAAAATGACTTCATTACTAGTAGGCAGAGGCGTCCCTGAAATATTTGGCACCCGTGGCGGATCCTACCTTTACCACCCTCCTGCCATATAGAAAAAACACGTGGAAGTATATTTTTACCAGTAAGCAATATCATAATAGTGTCAAATGGCACCCTCTTTCCTGGCTGTCACCCGGGTTGGACCGCCCTCTCGCACCCACCTTATTACGCCACTGCTAGTGGGGAACTAAGTGGACCGATTCTGCTTCACGATCTCTTCGGTGGTTGTCTTGTTGAAAATAATGACATTATAGACTCAGGTGGAGAAAAAGAACTCTTGGGTTTGCTAGTAAGACTATCAGAAACTTGAACACAAGCTTCCCTCTCGGTCACAAACACCCGAGGATCTCTTCTCTATCATCTGTGCATCATGGATCACGTGACTTCCCACCAATCGACAAACCGATGTGCTGCTTTCTCAGCATCTAACTACTGATAACTGTCATCACCAGCATGCAATACATAATTTCCATTGTTATTGGTCTGCTCTTTACTTGTGACCAATGTTGCCACGCTTATGCAGATTCCCCTAGATCTAGGTTTTTTTTGGGTCCCATCTAGATGTCATTTTCTTTCATTAGTTGAAGAACGTCACCTGGATTTCTGCCCAAAATCAGCCAAAATAGCCCAAAAAACCGCTCAAAGTAGCCAAATAGCAAAATAACCCAAGTCGCCGATATTTAAGTCTTTCTTTCAAAATTTAGAGTAGCAACGCTGGTTGTGACACTCAATTGACTTAGCGGTTAGAGGGCTTGCCTCTCGTGGCAAGGTTACCAAGTTCTGAGATCGACAACTGATAGCGTCACCCTCCGGTCTACCCAGCTGTAAATGGGTATCTGACCCTGCTCTTGAGTTGGGGAAGACAAAGGTAACGAGAAACTGAACTGTGGTCACCCCACCTCATATAGCTAGATCTAGGATAGTCGTCTAGTATATGTCAATAAATTAGGAGGCTGCTGTAAAACTGTTAAGGAAATCAATAAATTAGGAGGCTGCTGTAAAACTGTTAAGGAAATCAATAAATTAGGAGGCTGCTGTAAAACTGTTAAGGACATCAATAAATTAGGTTGCTGTAAAACTGTTAAGGAAATCAATAAATTAGGAGGCTGCTGTAAAACTGTTAAGGACATCAATAAATTAGGAAGCTGCTGTAAAACTGTTAAGGAAATCAATAAATTAGGAGGTTGCTGTAAAACTGTTAAGGACATAAATAAATTAGGAGGCTGCTGTAAAACTGTTAAGGAAATCAATAAATTAGGAGGCTGTTGTAAAACTGTTAAGGACATCAATAAATTAGGAGGTTGCTGTAAAACTGTTAAGGACATCAATAAATTAGGAGGTTGCTGTAAAACTGTTAAGGACATCAATAAATTAGGAGGCTGCTGTAAAAACTGGTCTGTGTGTCTCTGTAGAAATATTCTTTTTTTTTTTCATTAACGTGTTTGCTACTTTTTTTTGTAGCACGGCCCTTTCAATCATCTACCATATACATGGAGCTGTTGGTTATATCAGGACGTGTTTCATTTATTGTAAAATGTTTTTGTTTGTATTTATTTTATGATTTATACTATATTATCTCTAGTAGGTATTTTTCCTTTTGTAGTTATAGTCAGTATGGTTTTATTATTCAAAAAATGATATTGTCTAAACTATTATAAATTTTATGTTCATTGGAGGATTGTTTAGTCAATCCGTATTTATCTGGTGGGAATCTTCCACCGTAGACTGGCTCGCATCCTTATTTTATTTATTTTTTTTTTTTAAATATGTTAGCTTTTGTTTTTGCAATTTAAAGTTTTATTAACTTTTGTATTTCGGATGGGGTCTTAGTGCCAATGAGATTTTCTACACTCATTTCTACCTTGTGATTACTACAGTATGTCTTAATGTTTTGACCCACTCTGATGGTCATATTTTTTGCAGTCCACTAGAAAGTGTCTAATTGTGTTTGATTCTTGACACTCTTGATATGTGGGTTCCTCTATTATGATATATCCAGTTCCAAGATTCAGCCTTAACAATTATTTATTAACTGGTATTTTTAGTTCATCTTGTACTTGAAATTTTTGTTAATTGGCACAAACACTATATGTACTAGTCATTAACCAAAATTAAAGAAGAGGAGTGGGACAAACGTACATAACAGTTGCATAAAAACAATATTTCCATCTGTTATACAATCGCAAAACACCACATCCAACTTTGCAGTCAAATTTTAGCTGGCATACAATATAAGATATAGATATTACATGATTATGTCCTGGCAAAGGGGCGACCGACCCCAACCAGGCGCGTCCACGGGTGGCGGATAGTGGAACGACCTCCAGATATGGTGTGTCAGCTGCGAATTAAGTCAGTATTGCTGGACGAATAAGCAGTCGCGGACCAAACGGCAATGTCCTCCCAGCAGGACGGGGAGGGGTAACAGGTGGCACTGATACCCCCACATGTCCTATGACGGGTGCATCAAGCGAGTAAGAGCCGCTATAAGCTCTAGCCACGGGGAAGGTAAACCTCGGTAAACAAACCAACCTGCTGCCTTGCAGCTATCACCGGGAGATGGAAAGGCTATGGGAGACAACCCTGAACAACAAACACAACCCAGCCTGCCGAAGACAGAGTGTGTTAGCTACGGCGCAGACACCGGGAAAAATTAGGACACACACGCTTTTTCAGTATGGAGTCATGCGACAATCTCGACTTACGTCATGGCGTCGCTCCTATCAGCTACAACCGGGGAGGAGCGGAGCCGGGCCCCTAGCCTCGAAAGGGCCCACCCAAGCAACCGGTGCCTTTGCCAACCAAATGGTCGGGGGAAGGCAAAGTAGAGCAACTGACCAACCAATCCACTATCTTACTGTGGCTCAATGGAATGCAGAAGGAGTGAGGAACAAGAAACCGGAGTTACAAGAATTCCTCAGGGAAAATAACATTGATATAATCTGCATCCAAGAAACTCACCTAAAAGATACCCAACGATTCTTCATACGTGGATACAAATCCTTCCGCCAAGACAGGGCAAAAAGAATTAAGGGAGGAATCGTCACACTGATTAAAACCTCAATCCCAGCAGTAGAGATACACAGATCCGGTGAGGACGAACTTGAATACATAACAGTCCAACTACTGCTGCCCAGTGGAGACTTAATGATCACAAACTGCTACAGCCCTTCAACCACAACTCTGGAGCTACACAAAGTGAAGCTTGCAGCATCAAAACACCTCATTATGGGTGACTTCAATAGCCACTCACCCAGCTGGAGCTATGAAGCAACAGATCTGAGAGGAGAAGAGGTGGAAGATTGGATGGTAGAGAATAAACTAATTCTAATAAACCAACCAGAGGATAAGCCCACCTTCTATTCCAGAGTATGGAAAACAACGAGCACACCAGATCTTGCTATGGCTACAGATGACATACATCGACTCACCACTAGAACAGTAAATAACCAACTGGGGGGAAGTGACCATGTACCAGTCACATTACAGATATCTGAGGTAAGAAGTGCAGGACAAATTAATATGTCTCCTAGCTGGAATTTCAAAAAAGCAAACTGGCGATTTTTTAAAGAACAAGTCGATAACCTCTGTCAGAACATTACCCACTCAAATAATATCAATAAAAACATTTCCATCATCAGTGAGGCAATCATCCAAGCAGCAAAGAAGTCAATTCCACGAGGTAAACGACGAGACTACAAACCATACTGGAGTGACAATCTGGGAAAACTCCATAGCGACTTAAATAAAGCACGGGAAACTATGGAGCAAAGTCCCACATTAGAGAACACCCAGAGACACAACATCATAAAACAAGCTTTTAATGAACAAAAGAAAGCTGAAATCCAAAGGAGCTGGCACCAGAAGACCAGCAGTCTCAACATGGAAAAGGACTCAAGCAAGCTGTGGAATCTGACAAGAGTGCTAAATGAAGAAACAACAACCAGCTACTGTAAGACTGTTATCAAGGAAAACGGAAAATACCACACAGGAAAGATGGCAGCAAACATCCTGGCAGATTTCTACAAGGAAGAAAGCACCACATCACTTCCACATGCACGTATCCAAGAAGTACGTAAGGAAGTAAAAGAAAAACTGAAGCACCAAAACCCAGATACCTGCATGAAGTCATCCCTTACTTTGAGAGAACTAAATGCTGCCATAACAAAACTAAAGAACATGAAAGCTCCAGGAAAAGATGGCATCACAAATGATATGATCAAGAACCTTGGACCTGTAGCCAGGCACAAGCTCCTCCTAATCTTAAATCAATCATGGAGTACTGGAGAATTCCCAGATCGATGGCGAGAAGCAATCATTGTTCCCATCAGAAAGAAACGAAAGGAGAAAACAAGCAAGTCCAGCTACCGACCAGTTAGCCTTCTGAGCTGTCTGGGTAAGGTAAGGGAAAGAATGGTGAACTCAAGATTAATGAAACATCTGGAAAAAAACCATTTGCTTGGTAACACACAGTCAGCATTCAGGAAAAACCGCAGCACCGAAGACCGGCTGGTATATCTAGCACAGGAAATAGAAAATGCCTTTCAGGAGAAAAAGAAAGTTCTGGCTGTTTTTGTAGACTTGACAAAAGCCTTTGATAAGGTATGGAAAGAAGAACTCCTCCTTAAGATGCTCAACAACAAAATTGAAGGGAGAATGTTCAGATGGATACAGGACTTTCTCCGATACCGCACAGCAAGAGTAAAACTTGATGGGAATCTGAGCCATCACGTCAATCTTCAACAAGGTGTGACACAAGGAGGAGTTATCTCCACCACACTTTTTATCATATTTATAAATGATATTGCAGAGAAACTGTCCGGGCATATCTCCAGGGCTTTTCATGCTGACGATTTTGCTGCCTGGTGTGCTGCTGAACATTTGCCTACTGCAAAGTTCAGGATGCAAGCAGCGCTAAATACCATCGGTAAATGGGCATCAGAGTGGGGAGTACAGATAAACCTCTCCAAGACAGTAGCAACCTGCTTCTCTCTGTCAAATCTCCAAGAAACGATCAAACTGCTACTAAATGGAAGTGAGCTTCCAATCGAGGAAAACCCAACATACCTAGGAGTCAAGTTGGATAAGAGAATCACATGGAAGCCGCATATAAAAGCAGTAGAACAGAGAGCAATAAGAAAGCTCTCTATTATGAAGAAACTGGCTGGCACAAGTTGGGGGGCAAATACCAACATACTTAAAAAAGTCTATACAGGCACAGTCAGGCCTGTACTTGAATATGGCATGTCAGCCTGGGCCACGGCATCTAAAACAAACACAGAACGTCTAGGGAAAGTACAAAACTCAGGCCTTAGATTAATCACTGGAGGGATGAAGACTTCTCCAATCCAGACAATGGAGAGATACACCAACATCCGCTCTCTGAATGGCAGACGTGAGGAAAAGGTATTCACTCACAGTGAGAAGCTTCTACGAATGCCAAGTCATCCAATGCATGCCAAACTCCATAGTTTGTCAAAGAACAGGCTGAAAAGAACCAGCTTCATAAACATCTCCAAACACCTGCATCGATGCCGTGAAGACCTCCTCCCAAAACAACCTACTGAGATTGAAATGTTAATTGATTATGAGGAGCCAGACGACTGCCATGGAAATATATCTATCTTCACAGAAGTCCCTGAAATAAAAAAGAAAGGCCACCAGACCCCTCAACAACTAAAAACTTTGGCTCAAGAAATGATTGAAGAAAAGTACAACCCGAAGGAGTGGGCACACGCATACACAGATGGATCCGCTGAGGGGGCAGTAAAGAACGGTGGTGGGGGCATTTTGATAAGATTCCTAAATGGAAAGATCATCCGAAAGGCCTTCCCAACCGGAAAGATCTCAAATTTTAGGGCAGAAGCTATGGCACTACTGCAAGCCCTGAAAATCATCACCAGACCCGAACAACAACCACCAGCTAAGATAGTAATCTTCACTGACTGCAGATCATTACTGGAATCAATACAAAACACCAGAAATGATAACATGATGAATGAGATCAGATTTGAGCTTAACATCATCCAAAGGTCTTCAATCATTGCCCTTCAGTGGTTATCCTCCCATTGTGGAATTGCTGGCAATGAGAAAGCAGATGCTCTATCAAGAAGTGGCAGTAAAATGGAACAATACAGCCATCCATTGCCGTATCGGGAAGCAAAAACCATCATCCACAACAAATACAAAAACCAGTGGAAGGAGGAAGGGGATATATACAGCAGAGATGACCCAATACACCACCTAAACAGATACCAACAGACCACAATGTTCCGCCTGAGAACCGGCCACTGCAGATTACTAGGACATCTCTATCGCCTCAAGATATCCCACACAAATGAATGCCCATGCGGAACAGGAATCCATACCCCAGAACACATTCTCCAGAACTGTCCGACCCATGATGAACCGCGACGTGCGACCTGGTCAAGGGATGTTGAGCTCCAGCAGAAGCTATGGGGCTGCCGCGCCGAACTGGTAAAGACTGTGGACTTTGTCCTGGCGACAGGCCTGCAGATTTAGCATGACTACAAACTGAACGCAGAAGAAGAAGAACATGATTATTGTCGTAATTTTTATTTGAGATAGGTCTTAGAAATAGTGGTCCCGTCCGAGTGGAGAATGATAGTGAAGGCTCTGTGATAGTAAGGGTTAAGAGATAGATAGTTGATTCACAAGGGTGCTGAAAAGAGTAAGGACAGTCTCTGAAATCGGGTAATCTTCTCCGATTTGCCTATCTTACGACAATCTTATTTATCTGTAGACTCCTAAATCTCTCCTGGCTAAACAATTTTGCCAGTTACTCAACACTCATGTACACACACCAATTTGGTGCTACAAACCCACAGACGTGAATATAAACTACATATAACAGATATGGGGTAATGGGTCGGCCAACACAGTAATATAAGTTTTATGGCGTTTAATATCATTTAAATCAAAATTATAACATTTAGCATGGTACAGTCAAAAATGTCATAGTTACAGAAAAATACAAATAACAAGGTTGGAAGGGAAGGGGGGGGGGGGGGGGGGGGGGGAGAATAGTAGTATCCCAATATGCCCTTCCCGCTTGTATAGACAAAAAAAAAACCAGTCCAAAGACAGGTGTTATCAGAAAGAGACAATTTAACCAAAAGATAGATTAATTTATTCTGATAGGGGGTTTTACAATATTTAGTATGGGGTGTAGGAACAGAGTCCTAGTATTCTCCAAGTTATCCATTGACTAAGCAGATTAAGGGAGGGGGAAATAAGAAAAGGTAAGCAACCCCACTTAAAGAGAACAATGCAAGGAATACAGTATATGGATGTTTACCAAGTAGAGAAAATTATAAGTTTATCAAGAAAAATGTCATTCGTTCATGCACGCTAGCGATGGCCATCACACACTTCCACACTTACCGATCATTGAATCTGGCAATCCATAGAATATACATAAACAGCTAGTAAATACTCAACAAATGTATGAGTCTTTTCCTTCGTTTTCCAGCCCCAGACTAAATGGTTTGGCGTTCAGCTAATTTTCCCGTAATCGCTGGTGAAGCCTTAGTGTTCCTTTCGATTTTATCTAAAGTTTCTATGGGATGGCACTGTCACAGGTATAGTTATGAGAAGGTAGTGGTCTCCTGGATTTCACCGCTGGTGGTGGAAAACTTCTATAGCGTGATGAACACAGAGTGATGACAAAGACTGATCAGTGAGTTATGTTTTTTCTCCTCGGGGTTTTAAATCCAGTGGAAAATAACGTGACTGTCAGTGTACATGAAGAATATATTCTTTTCCACAGCAGAGCGTTAAAAATATATATATATATTATAGCTTCTGGCGATTGTTCTTCTCCAGTTATCTTTACAGAATTATTGAGATTATCATTTAAATGTTCTTGGTTGGATTCCTCTCATGTAACAAAATAGAGAGTGGGACCGCACAGGGCCGCAACACGAAGATTATATTTTAAATGTTTATAAAATCTCTGAAGGTAGAAGAACCGAGTCTGGAGGACTTTATAATTGCTGCTACGCAAAGGTATATGATCATCCTATGTGAAAAAAAAAAAAACATGAAATCATAAACCCAATACGAATCATATTCTGACGCGCGATAAATTTACAGTTAAAACTATTTTAAACACTAGCGTATTCAGTTATATATATTTAAGGAAAACTCTCCGCGAGTCTAATAGTTAAAAAAACACATGTATATACAGAACTAAACTGTATTAATTGGTTATAAATCCCCTAGCGGCTTCTAAATTAATTTAAGCATCTATTATATTGGGAAATAACGTATAGATATATCATTTAATTTACAACTGGAAACTTTTGAGATGGGTTTATTAAATAGGTTTAAATTAACACAAAATCCAATGAAATAAAATGAAAGAACTAGACCACTGATCACTTGGAACTAATATATTACCGCTGCACAAACAGAATGATTTTTTTTTAAGTCTCCAATATAGAAGATATCCGCGAGAAATCTTGTTCTATAAGCTAGTACTTTCTTCAGACTCTCTGGCGCAAATGATAAACGCATTCTTCAGTGGTCTCAATATATAATTAAAGAATTGAAGGATCAGGGGGACACGCGAAATTTCACAACTTATTTGATATCAGGGAAATTCTGCGTTACTTGCCGCTGGGCAAATCTCCTAGATTTCCCCCCGTATCTGTTCGTCCGCCGCGATTTCAGCGCTCTTCTCTGGTTCGCACTGAGGTGCTAAACGAAGGCGTGAAACTGCTTCGTCCGTCCTGGGACCACCACTGCCTTTTGATCGTTAACCGCTTTCCTCGTTGAACTTTGGCAACGCCTATAAGGCGGTAAGAAAGAAAGGTGAAGGAGGTAGTTGATTTAGATCGCTCTAAGGTAAGGCGGAAGGCGTGGCTTATCTAAACTAAATACCAAGCGAATCTCCTGGTTCCTCGCATGCTAACTGTCTACATATTAATTAGCAAACGTGGTAAAGAGTCCACTCTGCTATGGTGCATACTAATTAGCAAACGTGGGACCCACGTTGGCGATTAAATTTGCAACATAAATGAATGAGGGTTCTCATGCTATCCCAGGGTCTACCATATCATCTAACAGTTCAAGCTAAGGGATGGTTGGTATGCTCGGTTTCCTCCTCTTCTTCCGTAGTCCAGTTTCTACTCAGGAAATCTGCTCCGACGTTCTGTTTTTCTTATATTCCACTTTAAAAGAGTACACGCTTAATAGCAACGCCCACCGCATGATTCTTGCGTTAAACTCCTTGTTTGCGCCAAGAAAAGCTAAGGGAGCGTGGTCAGTTTGCACAGTAAAAGAGGTGCCGTAAAGGAATTCATGATGTCGTCTGATGCCATGAATTAAAGCAAGACATTCTCTTTCAACTGTCGAATAGTTCCGTTCAGCCGAGTTCACTTTACGACTGCCATACGCAACTGGGAATAACAGATTCGGATCCGTGTCGCCTGCTTGAAGCAGGGTTGACCCGATGCCCTGAAACGAAGCGTCGACCCGTAATATGAAAGGTTTCTTGAGGTCAGGTAGTCTCAAATGGGGTATCCAGACAACTGTCCTTTTAAAGTGCTGTATGCGTGTTCGCACTTTGAATCCCAAATAACCCGGTCAGGTCGGCCTTTCTTTGTAAGGTCAGTCAGGGGTGCAGTTAGTCCGTTGAAATTTTGTATGTATTTTTGATAATATGCGCACAGTGATAGGAACGAACGCGCGTCTTTCTTCGTTCGGGGCCTTTTTGCTGCAACTATTTTCTCCACATTTTTCTTAACAGGCCACATGCAGCCATGAGAAATAGTATGCCACAGGAAGTCTAGCTTTTCAAACCCGATGAGACATTTTCTAGGTCTGGCTGTGAGACCAGTTTCCTGTAGTCTCCTGAGGAGCATAGCAACCGTAGCAATATGTTCGTCGTAGTTCTCCGATGCAATTAAGATATCATCCATGAAATTATGGATGTGGGGACTGTGCAAAGGTTCTAGAAGCTTCCTCATCATCCTAGTGAACACTCCTGGTGCGTTATGCAGTCCGAACGGCATCACATTAAATGTGTAATGTCCTTCACTAGTGCTGAAAGCTAGCCAGGGTTTAACTTCCTCCTTGACTGGTATTTGATAATAACCTTTACTCAGGTCAATCTTGGAGAAAATTCTTGCCTTGCTAAGCTTAGTGAACAACTCAGAAACAGTTTGGAGAGGTTCGGGCTGGAATTCCGTTACAGCGTTTAGCAACCGGTAATCTATGCACAGCCGAACTTCCTTATTGGGCTTCTGCAACAGTACTACACTCGAACTGTAAGGAGATGTAGACTCACTGATAATTTCTGCCTGACACAGCTTGTCTATTTCTCCGCGAAGTGCATCAGCTTTAGCATACGGAATGGGGTAAACTCTGGTTCGAACAGGGGTCTCGTTTGTTAATTTCATATCAAATTCTATGAGATTCGTTCCACCAGGTACATCCGTTAAGACTGCACTGTACTGTTTCAGTAGCGCCCTGGTTTCTGTCTGTTGTGCTTCCGAAAGATTGTGGCCTAATTTGACATCGTTAAAGGATTTCGTTTGTTGCAATGGATACTCCATGCAACTATCGTCATCTTCCTCGTCTTCCGTTGCTATGGCGACCGCCAGGAGATGCTCGGGGGACGGCACTGGTCTTTCCAAATATTTCTTTAGTAGATTAACGTGAAAGACCTTCTCCTTTCCTTTAACGGAGATCTTGTAATTAGTGCGGGAGATCTTTTTAAGAACGGTAAACGGCCCTTGCCATCCGATGCGAAGTTTGTTGTTTCCGGTTGGAAGTAGCAACAAAACTTTCTCCCCTGGTTGGAGTTCTCTCTCTTTTGCAGCTTTATTGTATCGTTGAGCATGTTTTGCGCGTGCTTTCTTAAGGTTAGTTGAAGCTAGATCCCATCCTAGCTGTAACCTTTCCTTGGGCTCAGATACATATTTGCTTGCAGAGACGACTGTCTCGTCAGCCGTTTGGTCTGTCAGGGACCGAAGTAAGGCTTCTAGTGGCCCCTTAATAGGTCTGCCGAATAAAAGTGTAGCTGGCGTAAATCCTGTAGTTGCCTGGGAAACTTCTCTGTAGGCGAATAAAGCTGCAGATATATAAAGGTCCCACTCTTCATGTTTCTCTTGAGCCAGCTTACGTAATATCCTGGTGAGGCTTCCGTTGACACGTTCTACTAACCCACTTCCGGCCGGATTATAAGGGCTTGTGTAGATGTGCTGGTTCCTCAAGATCTTAACGATCTCTTCCATCAACAGGCTACGGTATGGGGATTTGTTGTTCGTCAAAACGTTTTGAGGGAAACCCAACCGTGTAAATATCTGCACGAGGGCTTCTGCGAATTGCTTGGAATTCGTGCATGTTAGCGGTATAGCTTCGGCCCACAAAGTGCAAGTGTCGACTAAGGTCAGGATAAACCTGTGCCTTCTTTTAGTCCTTTCTAAGGGTCATTAAATGTCGATTACAACCTGTTGAAATGGTGTCCCCACTACTGGCGCATCACCCATGGGAATAAAGAGTGTCCGTTGCTTGGGTGCCACACGTTGGCACTGGGCGCAGGATTTCACGTACCTGATAATCTCAGAGTTCATTCCTGGTCAAGAATAGTGAGTTTTTATTCGCTGAATAGTGGCGTTTTGTCCCATATGTCCACTGAAGGGAAGAGAGTGCCCCATTTCTAAGATCTGGCTTCTGTACTGCGTCGGTACTAGGAGCTGGTTATTCCCTGTATCAGGGTCGCCCGTTCTACGATACAATACGCTATCCTTCGAAAAGATGTCTCCGTGGTGTCTGGGGTCCTTAGTGTCGCATATAGATTTATGATCAATAAATTTTCTATATTCTTTTCTTTTCTACCCGTGTCCTCTACTTTATTATCGCTCGTTTATCCTTTTCCTGTTTTTCGCATTCGTTCGTTTGCGACAAAATATATCTTTCCCATTCAAACTTTCGCCTGTTTCTTTTCTCATTTAGAAACGCATTTTATTGCGTAAGATGTCAGTCCCTGGATGTGAACGAAATAGTGTGAGAATTCGTCTCGACAGACATAGAGAGCAGACATGTGTCTACATTTTCATCTGACACGAGTTTTCCTTCGGCTAGTTTCTCGGCGTGAGGTGTGGAAGGCGACAATCTGCATAGCTCAGAAATGAGACATGTCGCAGTAGGTGTGAAGACGCACTTTTGGCAGTTATGGCCATCGTCTAAGTTAATGGGAAGTGTTAAGAGAGAAAGAGGGAGAGAGAGAGAGAGAGAGACCGGCGCTATTTCGGGTTTTCGTAATAGCGTGGGATCCTTTGTCTGTTTCATATATCTACCCGCAGTTTGGACTTGATTTCATTCAGTCATTCTCCAGTTGCAATAGACAGATCGCTAGTGCTAGGAAATCTCTTGTGTATTGCGAAGTCCTAGTTTCTCGACATTTTGCCGAGTTCTGTAATACCCTTATATTGAATGATTCTAGTTCATGGTGTTAGTCTGTAGTTCTGTGTGGAGGTAATATTATATATATATATCTAGTAGAATTGAGTGATTCGTTGATAACCGCTTATTTCATTTTACTAGTTAGATTTCTGTGCAGAAGTAATTAATTTATAAGTCTGTTATATTCTCTAGTTGACGTGTTTCAGTGGATAGCAAAATAAATTATAATTTCTAGCTTAAACTCATGCAGCTATATGAATTTAATTAAACTGCTAATAATCAGTCGAGAATATTTTAAACTAACTTATAACTGCACTGATTCATCATTGAGTATTGACGAAATACGTATGTATTTCTAATTCATGATGACTGATTTTATGAATATAACTTATTTCACGGGAGATTTAAACGATAAGACAAGCTCTACGCTTGCAGTTTATAATGTAAGTTATCACCGAAGTAAATAGTATGTATAAGTATTTTATATGTTGTTTTTCTTTATTCAGTGAAACTGGGGTAGCCCAACTTTACCAACGGTTTTAGTACTGAGAAACATCTGTGAAGAACAAAAACATTTTTTTTCTTAAAGACTTGGGTGTATAAAGTAAAACCTGTCTGGCATTGCGTTGGCATCCAGAACGACAGAGTACCCATTACATGAACTTTAAGATTAAATGAAGTAACGGGCCCATCGAGCCAGATTTAATTCTTCCTGAGAAAAACCTCAAGTACATTTCAGCCCTTGTGGCAAGTAAAATATTACTATCAGTAACATTCCGACGGAGTTCTGACTAGTTGTGGTGTGACCAAATAAAGTCCTATACTGAGAGAAGGCACCGACCTGACATTCCTCGTTACTAGAAACCTAAGCTATTGACACTTTGCTCGCTGTTAACGTTCGTGCCTGGACAATTTTAATGTGACAGAAACAGATATCCTAAAATAACAATAACCAAGGAAACGTTCCCTGAAGTAGTGAACTCAACCTGACTTTGCGGAACTGGGGTTCCCTTGGCCAAGACTACCACTGGAGATTCTGTATGTGCATGTCCTAAAAATTGTTTTTCCAGAAGTTGCTACCAAAGCTGTAAGTACGAATGCAAGCTAGTGATCACGGCTGACTGAATAGAGTGAATGCAGGACTGAGTGATTCCTTTATTGTTGTATTTTTGGCACCCATTTTGCTGTCTTAAATTTCTTTATGCAAGTTTTTTTTTGTTGCTAACAATATTTTCCTTAGGATAGATCAGAGTATCAAAGTCTGTTCATACCTTTAAAGGGAAATCTTAGACTATAGCATATGTATCCGTGACTCTTTGGGGCTATCACTTTTCTTCTAACAGGACTGTGGGCTATACATCGAGGGAAAAGATCATACCTCTGGGTCTATCATTCTTGTAGCAATTCATTGACTTTATGACTATTTGTATATGTTTGATGTAATTTTATGTGTTGTGATGGAATTTTATTATGATAATTAAAATTCAATTGAACTTATTCCAGTGTGTCGGTCAGTTTGTTCCCAATAATCTATATTTCCATTGTCATAGTTTTCACGTATGTGCGTCCAACTGTCGTCACTTGTGTGTGTGTATGTGAGTGGTATATATACATATTAATATATATATATATATATATAATACATAATAGACTGTCCGACTCTTCTAAATCTGTTGTAGAAGATAGGCTGAAGAAGAGAAGATTCTCGATTTCAGGGACAGCCTTTGCCCTCTTGTGGTTACCGCTGCCACAATCGGCTCTTTTGGTCTCCCAATAAACACATATCTACATCCCAGGATAACTGGGTAGATAGGATCATCCATAATGGCCGCTTTAATAACACCTCTGACAAAATCAGAGTGTATTTCTACCAATGCGATAGGAAGCGTCCTGGGTGCGTCACTCTTAAAAACTCCACATAGTTTGACGGTGTCCTCTGTCTCCTGACCGGGTTTGACTTGGTGCCTGGCAACAATACAATCAAAGGATAATCTGGTGTCAAAGAGATAAGTTGTTGAGGTACCGTTCAAAATTACAGTTCCTCGCGTTGAGGGCCTGTCCCCCTCAGGTTGAGAATCACTGACATTGACTCTTCCTTGCGAGGCTGTATGCAAACATCCGATGCGATTTTCCCGGTGTGCTTGCCCTGATCAGACGTCCCTGCTGTAAGGGTCTTTCCTTTGCCTTGACCTTGGTGGCCGCGCTGCCACGCAGGCTTTGCAGGTTGATCAGGATTGTTGTTGTTGGTGGGATATCGGGTCTTGTAGAATTTCGATTTTTCTTGGGGATATCTCTGGGTATTCGTTTCTCGTGGGTTATAGTGCTGGGAGGAATTAGAAGAATAGGATGACTGTTCTAGATTTTGCTTTCGAGATGGCTCATCTGTTGGTTTGCGTTTTGTGCTGGGAAGTTCGGCCATTGCATTTGCATAGCGTTCTGTCTTATTGAGGATGTCCTCAAGCCTGACTGCGCCCTGTTCAGCCAAAAATCTCCGGGTTTCGTTCGACAAAGTTGATTTTATTTGTTCTACAAGAACAAGTTCCAGAATTCCCTCGTATGTAAGAGGTAATTCGGATGATTCCAGGCACTTTGTCAAATAGCCCGTTAGACGTGAAGAGAACTGAGGAAATGTCTCCGTGCTCTCCTTTCGGCTGTTTGTGAACATTTGCGAAATTTTCGGGCGGTCATCTCAAAACGCTCTAGCAAGGCCTTCTTTAACATGTCGTAATCATCTTGGTTGCTTCCCAGCTTCGTGTACACATCATACGCATGCCCTTTTAGTGCCTGAGAAAGTTTTAGGCACCACCGGGAACTCTCTAACCCATACAGATTTGCGAGCCTCTCGAATTTCTCAAGGAAGGTGTCAATTTTCTCATTAGGGCTAGGTAAAAACTCTAAGACAAAAGACATCACAGTTAGTTGGGAAGATGAGTTACTGGAGAGATCAGTTAACTGAGACTGGGGTGAAGACGCCTCTCCATTATTGGACGTGGAAGCCCCCCGACTTTGGACTTCTAAAGTCTTAAGTGCCAATTCATGCTGTCTCTCCCTCTCTCTCTCTCTCATTTGCCCTGCGGCCTTCCATCTCTGCCTCAATTTTCTTGTGTTCCAGTTGACGTTCTTCCGCTTCTTTCTTCCTAGCTTCTGCCCTCTCTTTCTCTTCCTTCTCCCTAGCTTCTGCCCTCTCTTTCTCTTCCTTTTTCTCAGCCTTCTCTCTCTCTTTTATCTCTTTCTCTTCCTTCTTCTCCGCGTCATACCTGTCAAGTTCCCTGTTGACAAACAGGATCGCGGCATCTCCTGTAATCCTGTTTCCTTCGCCTCGTCTCTCAAGATCAATCTAAGCTTCGCTCTCTCTGCCATGTCAAAGAGTAGACTGCTACTACGCAGAGAGAATAAGAAGAAGAAAAGACGAGGGAAAAAACTCTAAGCCGCTTCCGAGAAAACACAAAATATAAATTACCCGAGATATCTACTACCTTTATTAATTTGCTAACCTATCGCTGCTATTATCTGTCAATTAAGACTCTCTTAATGCAGGCGACTATGCCACGTTAAATAGTAGGTCAAGCAACTAGAAAAAATCTACTTTTACTTATCAGTAGAGAAAAATTTATATATATTAAAATTTTATATTTATGTTAAAAAAATTTAAGAGAAAATTTTTTTTCCTTAATAAAGTTGATTCTCCACCACAAAACTCCACCCGCCGAAGTCAATTAGAGAAGGGACGTTATTAACACGACTTATAAAAATCAGAATACTCGTCCTTTGCTTAGCTCAACTCTGCTAACTTCAAAACCTTTGTGACTGTTTCACAATCACGCGATCCCAGCAATCTTTATAAAAATTTTTTTACCACTTTTCTCTGCCAGAGAATAATTAAAATAACGTAACTCTCTGCTGCTGTGGAAAGAAAACAATCCTATATTTATTTTGTGTGGTCGACACCAAGTACTAAAAGCGTTGTCTAGGGGGTGTAATAATTTTTATTCACTATCTTCACAAAGACAAGTCACTCACACTCTATCTAGAGTTAGACCCAGACTTAAGATCAGATCCTACTGGGGCTACCCGTTAAGTGGTACTAATTTCTAGATCAGGCTCAAAATCCCGGCGAGCAACCCATTTATTGTCGTAATTTTTATTTGAGATAGGCCTTAGAAATAGTGGTCCCGTCCGAGTGGAGAATGATAGTGAAGGCTCTGTGGTAGTAAGGGTTAAGAGATAGATAGTTGATTCACAAGGGTGCTGAAAAGAGTAAGGACAGTCTCTGAAATCGGGTAATCTTCTCCGATTTGCCTATCTTACGACAATCGTATTTATCTGTAGACTCCTAAATCTCTCCTGGCTAAACAATTTTGCCAGTTACTCAACACTCATGTACACACACCAATTTGGTGCTACAAACCCACAGACGTGAATACAAACTACATATAACAGATATGGGGTAATGGGTCGGCCAACACAGTAATATAAGGTTCATGGCGTTTAATATCATTTAAATTAAAATCACAACATTAAGCATGGTACAGTCAAAAATGTCATAGTTACAGAAAAATACAAATAACAAGGGGGGGGGGGGGGGGGTTAGAATAGTAGTATCCCAATATGCCCTTCCCGCATGTATAGAGAAAAAAAAATAGTCCAAAGACAGGTGTCATCAGAAAGAGACAATTTAACCAAAAGATAGATTAATTTATTCTGATAGGGGGTTTTACAATATTTAGTATGTGGTGTAGGAACAGAGTCCTAGTATTCTCCAAGTTATCCATTGACTAAGCAGATTAAGGGAGGGGGAAATAAGAAAAGGTAAGCAACCCCACTTAAAGAGAACAATGCAAGGAATACAGTATATGGATGTTTACCAAGTAGAGAAAATTATAAGTTTATCAAGAAAAATGTCATTCGTTCATGCACGCTAGCGATGGCCATCACACACTTCCACACTTACCGATCATTGAATCTGGCAATCCATAGAATATACATAAACAGCTAGTAAATACTCAACAAATGTATGACTCTTTTCCTTCGTTTTCCAGCCCCAGACTATCGGGTTTGGCGTTCAGCTAATTTTACCGTAATTGCTGGAAGGTGAAGCCTTAGTGTTCCTTTTGATTTTATCTAAAGTTTCTATGGGATGGCACTGTCACAGGTATAGTTATGAGAAGGTAGTGGTCTCCTGGATTTCACCGCTGGTGGTGGAAAACGTCTATAGCGTGATGAACACAGAGTGATGACAAAGACTGATCAGTGAGTTATGTTTTTTCTCTTCGGGGTTTTAAATCCAGTGGAAAATAACGTGACTGTCAGTGTACATGAAGAATATATTCTTTTCCACAGCAGAGCGTTAAAAATATATATATTATAGTTTCTGGCGATTGTTCTTCTCCAGTTATCTTTACAGAATTATTGAGATTATCATTTAAATGTTCTTGGTTGAATTCCTCTCATGTAACAAAATAGAGAGTGGGACCGCACAGGGCCGCAACACGAAGATTATATTTTAAATGTTTATAAAATCTCTGAAGGTAGAAGAACCGAGTCTGGAGGACTCTATAATTGCTGGGACGCAAAGGTATATGATCATCCTATGTGAAAAAATAGAAAACATGAAATCATAAACCCAGTACGAATCATATTCTGACGCGCGATAAATTTACAGTTAAAACTATTTTAAACGCTAGCGTATTCAGTTATATATATTTAAGGAAAATTCTCCGCGAGTCTAATAGTTAAAAAAACACATGTATATACAGAACTAAACTGTATTAATTGGTTATAAATCCCTTAGCGGCTTCTAAGTAAATTTAAGCATCTATTATATATTGTTATGATGGCGATCTCCCAATCCTTTGGTATGGTCTTGTTGCACCATGCTGTCTGTAGGACCTTTAAGAGTAATAGGTCGCCTGATGCTCCCATGTACTTAACCATTTCTGGTGTTATACCATCATGCCCTGCTGCTTTGCCCATCTTGATTTTCTCTAGTGCTGCCTTCAGTTCTTCCATCTTTATGTCATTTTCGCCATCATTGGTTTTCTCTTCTGTGCTAGTGGTTATCATTTCTGATGCTTCATCATGCTCACCATCCAGGAGTTCTGAGAAATATTCTTTCCATCTTTCCATTACTTCCTTCGGGGCAGTAAGCAATTTGCCTTGCTTGTCCTTTATAAATTTGAGAGGGCATTGTTTTTCTTTCCTCATGTTCTTTAGGGTCTTATAGAACAATTTCTGGTTTTCTTGTGCATCTTTTTCTAGCTTTTCTCCAAATTCTTCCCAGGACTTCTGTTTTGCTGCTAGCACTTTGTTCTTTGCTTCTGTTCTGAGTGTCACATGTTCTCTATATTTTTCCATTTGTCCTGTTGTGTTTTTAGCTCCTAAGTATTGTTTCCATGCCATTTTCTTCTCTCTTATTTTCTCTTTGACTTCCTCTGTCCACCAAGGTGTCCTCTTTCTCTGGTTCCCAAGTCGGACTTCACCGCATGCTTCTGCAGCAGCTGTCTTTATGATATCCTTGAATTTATTTCAGAGGGTTTCCAAGTCATCAGGTCGTTCTTCTGTGTTGCTCACTGCTGTAGCAATAAGCCCCTGATATCTGGTCTTAATTTCTGGCTCTCTCAGCTTGTAGGTCCTAATGCTCATTTCTCCTGCTCGTTTACTTGGTTTCTTGCGTGATGTTGGGCAGTTCCTAGGCTGAGCAACTCTTTCAGTTGTTCGTTTGATTGTTAGCAGGTAGTGATCACTTCCAATCTCTGGCCCCCTCCAGACTCTAGCATCTCGGACATATCTGAATGAGCTTCTCCGAACAATGGCATAGTCGATCACTGACTTCTCATTCTTGGTTGGTTCACATCTAGTGTATGCATGTATGCGCTTATGTGGGAACTTTGTGTTTGTAATGATCAGATTCTGCTCACTGCAGAATCTAAGGAGTCGCTTTCCATTGTCATTGAGAGTATCTTCTCCATATCTTCCGATAACTCCACCCCATCTAGCATGGTCATTTCCAACTCTGGCATTAAAATCTCCGAGCATAATAACTTCATCTAGGCAGTCATCCACTGTCCTTTGAAGCAGCTCGAAGAATTCCTCCTTGACCTCTGCTCTCTCATCCTCATTTTGCCCATACACTATGACCAGGTTGACTATGGTTTCTCCTTCTTTTAGTTTTACAACCATAATGCGCTCCGAGACAAAGTTCCATCCCTTGATACTATCTTTTTGATTTTGGGCCACAATGCAACCCACGCCCCCTTTAGCTCTTTCAGATATGGGTACACCACTGTAGAGCAACGTGTTGCCATCGAGATCCATGACTCCTTGTCCTTTTTTCTTCGTTTCCGTTATAGCCAGGATTTCTAGTTTTGCCTTCCTCATCTCTTCCACCAGCTCCTCTTCCTTCCCATTTATACTTCTTGTGTTCCAAGTTCCATAAGTCGTAGTCCGTAATCCGTTCCAGTTCGTCGCCTTTAGAATCAGTCCGGTTTTCTCTCTTGTAGTTCGCGTAATCATGATTTAAAGCAAACAGGTGATTGGCCTGTTGTGCCTTTGCATGGTGGAGGGGCTGCCGCCTTACGGCCTCCATGCAGGCCGCCCTCCTCCTTTTTCATCCGGGCTTGGGACCGGCATTGGCGGAGTTACTTGAAACTCACAACAAATGGAAAAAGGCTGTAGCAGAGTTTCAGAGAACAAAGCTAGAAGAAAAACGGAAAAGCTGGAGAACTAAAACGGCATCGCTGAACCTTGAGAAAGACGGCAGGAAACTTTGGAGATTAGTCAAGTCTCTAAATGAAGAGCGTTCCTCACCTAGGCAGACTATCACATTGGATGAAGGTGGCAAACTTTTCAGAGGAAAACAAGCTGCAGACTTGTTTGCTAGAAGATACAGTTCAGAAAGCAACTTACCCATTAACATAGATCATCAGAGAGAGATAAGAAAAGAAATACTGGCAACCATGGGACAGACAGATACTCCTGCCCCAATGAGGGAACCCATCACACTAGGAGAACTACAGAAGGCTATTTCCAAGCTTAAGTTTCAAAAGTCACCCGGCCCAGACAAAATCAGCAACGAAATGCTAGTAAATCTGAGCTCAGCAGCAAAGACAAAACTGCTTGAGATATTCAACCACAGCTGGTTGAAAGGAACGGTACCCCAAGTATGGAGAGAAGCCATCACAATACCCATACTAAAGAAAGGGAAATGTAAGACCGAGGCTGCAATTTACCGGCCAATCAGTCTCACAAGCTGTGTTGGGAAGACTATGGAGCGAATAGTCAACCACAGATTGAAATGGTATTTAGAGTCTGAGCAGATCCTGGTGCCGGAACAAGCTGGATTTAGAGAATGCTACAGTATAGAAGACCAAGTTACTTACTTGTCTCAAGCAATAGAAGATGCCTTCCAGGAGAAGAAAAAGGTCTTAACGATCTGGGTCGACTTCAAGCAGGCCTTTGACAAGGTGTGGAAAGATGGCCTCATTGTAAAACTTAGGAGAAGTGGAATCCAAGGCAACATGATGAAATGGATCCAGTCATACTTGCATAACAGGAGAACTAGAGTTATTCTTGACGGTCTGCAGAGCAGAAAAGTGTTGCTCCATCAGGGGGTACCTCAAGGAGGAGTAATTTCCCCAACACTCTTCCTTGTTTACATCAATGACCTGGTGAAAGATCTCCCTGCAGGAGTTAAAGCTGCCTTATATGCAGATGACCTAGTACTCTGGTGCGCTGATGAAAATGTCACCACAGCAAATTATAGAATGCAGCGGGCAGCAGACATGCTAGTGTCATGGGCAGAGAAATGGCTTATCACAATAAACACAGACAAACCCTCCACAACACTGTTCTCCCTCGCCCCCAAGGACAAATCAGCTAACATACACCTAGGGACAACCGTGATCAAGGAAGAAAGCTACCCCACCTATCTTGGGTGACATTTGACCAAAGGCTTACATGGAATAAGCATATTGAAAATGCAGAAGGAAAGGCCCGAAGACGACTAGGCATACTCAGAAAATTAGCAGGTACCAACTGGGGAGCAAATGAACGAAATCTAAAGAAGATTTATAATGGAGTAATAAGACCACACTTAGAGTTTAGCTCAGCAGCATGGTCATCAGCTGCTAACTCACATCTGCAGTCTTTGGACAAGGTGCAAAATCAAGCTCTCAGGCTCATTACAGGAGCCATGAAAACTACACCAATAACAGAGATGCAGAAGGTTGCTGATTACAGACATTGTCCCATAGAAGAGACACAAAAACCATGATCCAGATGGAAAAGTACAACAGTATGCCAATGCACCCAATGAAGGCAAGACTAGATGATCTGGCATTGGGACGTCTAAAGCGTAGCAGCTTTGTGCATCGGGGAAAAAGACTTATAAGACAGCATCAAGAAGACCTATCCATGAAGACAACACCACTGAAGCCCACCCTACACCCTGTACCATGGGAGCAGGCCAGCAGTGCCCTCCAAATTAATACATCAGTCAGTGGTCTCACAAGTGGATATGAGTATAATGATCTGCAAAAACGAACTGCTACATTGAGTATGATCCAAGAAAGCTATCCCGATCAATCATGGATACATGCCTATACAGATGGATCAGCAACTAATGCTGTTAGGCATGGAGGTGCCGGTATCTTTATCTCATATCCTGACAACCACTATGAGGATTTTTTTTTCTTTTTTTCTTTTTTTTTTTTTTTTTTTTTTTTTTTTTTTTTAGGCACATTCCCACTGGTAAAATTCTGTTCCAACTATACAGCTGAGGTTCAAGCTCTAGAGCAAGCTGCAAATATGATTTATAACAACCAACTCTGACTGCCACCAGGTAGTCATCCTCACAGATGCACTGTCTGTCCTGCAAGCTCTCAAGGGTGGTAAACTCCCGCATCTGAGAAATGAACTAAACAAGGTAGCTGCCAAAAAGAGAACCATACTTCAGTGGGTACCATCTCATTGTGGTGTACCCGGAAATGAAAAGGCAGATAAACTTGCAAAAAAGGGAGGAGAATGTGAACAAGAAGATAATGAAGTCGCATACTTTGAGAAAAAGAGAGCTATCCAGACTATCAGAAGAGAACAGAACCAACCCAAAGACGACTATCACACTCTCGACCGGCAGGGACAGATAACTATTTTTCGACTCAGGAAAGGGCATAACAAACTGAATAAACACATGCACAAGCTACGATTGTCTGCTTCACCACTGTGCACATGTGGATTAAACGAACAAACTGCTGAGCATGTTCTACAGGACTGTCCTCTGTATGACCAGTTAAGAAAGATATACTGGCCCAATGACTCAACACTAAACTCAAAGCTATATCGAGTTAAAGAGGAACTTCAAACAACAGTCGAATTCATCATGAGAACTCGTCTGACGGTGTAATCATCAAAGATGCGATCGCAAGAAGAAGAAGAAGAAGAAGATATCCGCGAGAAATCTTGTTCTATAAGCTAGTACTATCTTCAGACTCTCTGGCGCAAATGATAAACGCATTCTTCAGTGGTCTCAATATATAATTAAAGAATTGAAGAATCAGGGGGACACGCGAAATTTCACAACTTATTTGATATCAGGGAAATTCTGCGTTACTTGCCGCTGGGCAAATCTCCTAGATTCCCCCCCCCCCCCCGTGTCTGTTCGTCCGCCGCGATTTCAGCGCTCTTCTCTGGTTTGCACTGAGGTGCTAAACGAAGGCGTGAAACTGCTTCGTCCGTCCTGGGATCACCACTGCCTTTTGATCGTTAACCGCTTTCCTCGTTGAACTTTGGCAACGCCTATAAGGCGGTAAGAAAGAAAGGTGAAGGAGGTAGTTGATTTAGATCGCTCTAAGGTAAGGCGGAAGGCGTGGCTTATCTAAACTAAATACCAAGCGAATTTCCTGGTTCCTCGCATCCTAACTGTCTACATATTAATTAGCAAACGTGGTAAAGAGTCCACTCTGCTATGGTGCATACTAATTAGCAAACGTGGGACCCACGTTGGCGATTAAATTTGCAACATAAATGAATGAGGGTTCTCATGCTATCCCAGGGTCTACCATATCATCTAACAGTTCAGGGACGCTGAAATTCGTCTGTCACAATTATGTAGACTTGCTCCTTAAGTGTCCGTGTTCTGTTGTACAGAGCAGAAACAAGAAGCATGGATAAAAAAACACAGAGAGCACTCTCAGACAATCTGAAGGCTAAGAAATACTGAACTGCAAAAGTAGAGACATGAACCACAAGAAGAAACAGGAGAAGAATAAGTTTCAGTCATGTACTGCACAAAATAGAAGATAGTCAGACGAGCAACGAATGGAGCACTACCAAGATAATAGATAGAAATGTGGGGAGGGGGGGGGGGGGGGCTAAAGATCATTACAGCGGTACAAAGTCTAGTTACTGTACTTTCTATTAGGTTGAAGGGTTAACAAGTTATTGTACGTGCTATTAGGTTTAAGGTTAACAAAGTACTGTACTTGCTATTAGGTTGAAGGGTTAACAAATTACTGTACTTGCTATTAGGTTGAATGTTTAACAAATTACTGTACTCGCTATTAGGTTGAATGGTTAACAAATTACTGTACTTGCTATTAGGTTGAATGGTTAACAAATTACTGTACTTGCTATTAGGTTGAAGGTTTAACAAATTACTGTACTTGCTGTTAGGTTGAATGGTTATCAAATTACTGTACTTGCTATTAGGTTGAAGGTTTAACAAATTACTGTACTTGCTATTAGGTTGAATTGTTAACATATTACTGTACTTGCTATTAGGTTGAAAGATTACCAAGTTACTGTAGCTGCTATTAATTTAAAGGGTTAATACTCATAGACTGCTGCATGTAAACCAAACCACATTAAACAAGTGACATTAAAAGCGCTCACTAGCAAATGTAAACACATTAAAAGACAGCCTAGCAAATGTAGACATATTAAAAGATAACCTAACAAATATAGACATATTAAAAGATAATCTAACAAATCTAGGCACGTTAAAAGATAACCTAACAAATGTAGACATGTTAAAAGATAACCAAACACATGTAGACATATTAAAAGATAACCTAACAAATGTAGACATTTTAAAATATAACCTAGCTAATGTAGACATATTAAAAGATAACCTAACAAATGTAGACATATTAAAAGATAACATAACAAATGTAGACATATTAAAAGACAGCGTAGTGGTAAAAGTAGGCATGTTAAAAGATAACCTAACAAATGTAGACATATTAAAAGATGACCTAACAAATGTAGATATATTAAAAGACAATCTAACAAATTTAGATTTCACAATAGTTGTAAATGATCAAGCAGATGAATTTAACGACATTAAGAATGCACTATCACAATTTGCAGTCGACTTTGTCATTTGGCGGTCTGGAAAAAACCTAGACCATGTTTACAAAACACTGCAAAAACAAATAGATAAAGTTTCAGAATGGATGAAAAGTTTGGGCTTCCAAATTAATGTAAACAAAAGCGTTGGTATGATTTTCAGCAAGGGAAATGTAAGGAAAAATAACAAAATCAGTATAACCATTATAGGGCAGAAAATATGTACCTCTCCAACAACTAGATTCCTGGGCATGACTTTAGCTAAACAACTAAATTGGAATAAACATATAGACATTTTAGCAGAAAGCTGTAGGGGACTCCTAAATATGCTAAGGATAGTAAAAGGTAATGGGTGGGGGGCCAGCAACAAATTAATGCTTATGTTCTATAAGTCTTTCATCAGGGGAAACTAGACTATGCTAGTCTATGACTCAGCTTCGACTTCTAGCAAAGTAAAACTGGACAGAATTCAAAATGCAGCCATGAGAACCATTACAGACGCATTTAAATCAACATCAGTAGAAGCACTAGAAGTAGCTCTCGGCATACCGCCCCGTGATCTACGACGGAAAGAACTAAGATTACATTATTGGAGCAAAGTAGCACAAGTGACCCACCCAGAACATAAAGCATTTGTCGAAAACCAACAAAGTGTATGGGGCGTCCCCTTGAATACAGAAAGATATCCAATAGGGTGGAGAATTATAGGAGATCTAATACAGTTCAAAGAACTGTCAAACACAATTAATAATAGTAATAAATATAGAAACACAATACCACCCTGGGAACTAAAAACACCAATCATAGACTACACACTCACTGAAAAGATTAAACAAAACATAGAAGATAAGGAAGCCAAAACGATAATAAGAAAGTTCATAAATCAACTTACAAAACAAAGCCTGGCTATTTACACTGATGGATCCAAGGGTGATAGTGGGCAACTGGGTGCAGGAGTAGTAATACCACAGTGGGGAATAAAGAAGAGCTACAGTGTAACTGAAGTGGCTTCGATTTTTACCGCAGAGATGGTAGCAATTCTAAAAAGTTTAGAAATAATCGAAGATAATCCGCCAGAAGCAGTTACGCTATTTACAGACTCACTATCTTTACTACAAGCACTACAACACCCAGGTGAATGCAGCCGATCAGACGTAAAGGAAGAAATTCTTTCAATTAATACATCACTAAGGAACAGAGGATGCAGTGTGAGGCTAGTGTGGGTTCCAGCACCTATAGGTATAGCTGGTAACGAGTTGGCAGACCAGACTGCCAAATATGGAAGAATAAGTAAAAACAATATAAGAGCAGGACTTGGAAAATCGAAGATTAAGAGCCAAGTGAAGCTAACCATAAACGAGGAACGGAAGACAACATGGAAGGGCAGTAGTAAAGGCAGACACGCATTCAAAATTCTGAAAGAACCAACAAGGACGTGCCAGGTCAGAGAAGAATTAAAGGTGCCCTCGAACAAAAAGCTGTGGCGTCTCCGTCTCGGTGCAGCATACATTTATGATAGTGGAACCACACTGCCAAGAATGTCAGGAAGAAAATGACAGAAACCACTACCTGATCCACTGTAAAAATTACGAGCAACAGAGGTATGAATTAAAAACATACTTTAGAAATCACAATATAGACGTGACAGGTGATAAGGTTTTAAGTATAGATGTCCCAGGGGAAGCCCAAACAATACTTAAATAAATATTAGACAAACATAAAGGTATGTTTTCAGGCACTCGTAAGAAATAAAGAAGTAGAACACTAGACAACAGAAAAACAACAGACGTGAGTGGCTTACCCAGGATTTGAACCCCGGACCTTCCGTACGACAACACCGCCTAGCTATACAAGCGAATCACACTATCCTCGGGTTTCCCTTCCTTATATGTTATAAACAATACTTAAACGATATATAAACAAAACAAAGGAAAACATATAAGGTTGATAACAGTGACAATATTAGTAAGAATAATAACAATAATAAGACTTCAGAAAAGAAGTTCAACCAAATAGAAATTAATCAACAAAAACCATCAAATCATTAAAAAAATAATTTAAAAAAAAGCAAAATTAAGGACTACTCATAGGACAAGGAAAGACAACGAAGGGAAAAAAAACACCAACTTAAAAAGAACAAATACTAATATAAATTAAAACCAACAATTGCAAAAGACAATAGTTATCTAAATACAATACAAAGCTGAAAATAAAATGACACTAAATACCTAATTATAACCAATCTTAGTTTGAGCAGGATAGACCAAGATGGTGGACGAGCAGATGCAATAATGGTCAGCTATTAAGTGCCCTCTGTCCACCCATCACCTTTAAAAAACAATTTAGACACATTAAAAGACAATGCATTAAAAGTAGGCACGTTAAAAGACAACCTTGCAAATGTAGACATATTAAAAGACAACCTAGCGAATGTAACCACATTGAATGACAACCTATCAAATTTAGCCACATTAAAAGACAAATTAGCGAATGTAGACATATTAAAAAACGTCCTATCAAAAGAAGACACGCACGAAGGAAACCTAGCAAATGTACACACATTAAAAGGCAACTTAGCTAATCAGGCACACAGACAACTTTCAGGTAAATACAGACAAAGAGCAACTTTCACCTACTGGTGGAAAAAAAAATCTAGCAAATCTAAACACATGGAAAAGATAACGAATCAAAAGTAGACACATGAATTGACAACGTAGCAAACGTAGACACACGAACAGGCAGACTAGTGAATGTAAAAACTATGAAGAGACAACCTAACAAAATTTGCCACATAAACAAACCCTAGTAAATGTGAACAAATGACCAGACAAGATAGTAAATAATAATAATAATAATAGCCCCCTTCAGTCTATGGGAATGCGCCCCTGAAGGGAAAGCCCTCAGATGCTTATTTTCCTGGTGTTCCTTTCGACGTTTTCTCCTCTGTTCTGCTTGCTGTGAGAGCTTCTTTCTGCCCAATGTGAGGTGGCGCCTTAGATAGCATCGCCACTTGGTCCGATCGGCAGCTTCATCCTCCCAGCTAGCTGGCTTTATGTCCAGTGCCCTCATGTCTCTCTTGCACACATCTTTGGATCTCAACTGCGGTCGCCCAACTGTTCTTTTGCTATCTGCCAGTTGTCCGTAGCAGATATCTTTTGGGATGTGGCCATCTTCCATGCGGCGGACATGGCCAAGCCAGCGAAGTCTGCGCTGTCTAAGCAGTGTGTGCATGCTCTGAAGGCCAGCACGAGTCAACACTTCCAGTCCTCTCCAGGGCGCGAGCCTGGGCATAGTTATATGGAGATCAAGCTGTTTCTCATGCAGCACGTTCCCCCTCTCCACGCAGCCAGTAGATCCAAAGGAACAGCAGTAGCCAATACAGTTTGGTACCAGCCACGTCGCAGGTTTTGCTTTTTTTTTTTTTTTAAATACATAATGTTATTTATTCTGCAGTTTTATACACCAAAGACATTTCATCTTATGAACGAGGATTGGGTCCCTTCTTGCGTCCAAATCCAGCGACGACGTTGACAAAGCGTCTGTTGTATTGCATGCAACGCTTGGCACGGCAAGTTCTCTTCTTATTCTTCTTTTCCTGCTTCTCAACTTTTGGTGTCTGACCACGAACTTTACCAGCACGAGCCAAGCTACCGTGAACTTTGCCTCCAAGCAATCTACGTTCAACATTCAAAGTTGACTCATCTCTGAAAGAGACCAGTGAACAAGCATCATCCAAAGGTTGACCCTCATAGAAAACAACCATCTGGTCCACTGGCAGTTTTTCATTTTCTATGACCAGGGCCTTGACATCAGTGACTGTCTTTTGTTGAGACAGGTCCAGCACATAAGTCTGAAACAAAGAATGGGATCTTGATTACATTTTTCTGTCTTACCTTTTTTTATTCTTTAAAAAAAAAAAACTTTTATTTGTATTTCTTGTCAATTATACAAACACATGTGTTTTTTTACAAAATGGGATACAAGGAGAGTACATTGTGTAATACATATAAATACTCACACTTTCATTGGCACAAAATAAAATACAAATTTACTGTATTCGTTCACACACACATTTATACTTGCACCAACATGGTATATGCTTACTTATTCAATTTCTTCTGATGAATAGAGCAAAATTAAATTTGGCTTCGAATAATGTTAAAGACTAGGATTTTTTGTCCCTGTTTGTAAATTATTCGCAGTGGAAAATAAAGTACCCATTGCTCTCTCTCTCTCTCTCTCTCTCTCTCTCTCTCTCTCTCTCTCTCACACACACACACACGCTCTCTGTTTCTCTCACACACACATATATACACACTTATGCACACTCAAACCGTTTTCCACTGCTACTTTTTACAGCTACCTCTATTTTAACGACTTTCAATGCTGGCGTTCATGGCCGTCCCAGTCCTATAATTACAGGTGTCCATAACCGTTGCACTTCTCTGTCTTACTTTTTTTTAAAACAACTTTATTCACATTCCTTGGAAATTTACAAAGACATGTGCATTGAAACATTAGCAATAATAGGTAACAAATCATCATCAGCTGCCATCTCCACAACGAAGGTTGGCTGTAAAGGATCTCCAACGTCTTCTGTCTCTTGTCTTGGTGGTGCACTCTGAAAGACTCTTTCCTGTCCATCTCTTGATGTTATCTTCCCACTTATAGCGCTGTCTTCCCCTTGCACGTTACAAATAGGTAACAAATACACGTATAAAAACACCCCTTCACATACTCATTTATACTTGCACCCATTTGTTATACTTGTTCAATTTCTCGTGATGAACAGAGTAAAATTAAATTTGTCTTCGACTAATGGTTAATGACGTTAGGATTATTTCCAGTTTGTAAAATGTTTCGCATCATCATGTGACGTATTCTTTCCAGAACGTTGTCTCCATTACAGCTGCTCTGAACGCATCACGATTCTGGGCAAGTCGACCTGCATCAGCCAAAGACAAGTTCAGACTCTCTGTGATGTCCTGGGTCCACCGTCGTCTAGGTCGACCCCTTCCCCTTTTTCCAGGGACCATGCCTTCCATCACTGTTTTTTCCAGACTATTATGTCTTTTTATATGACCGAAAAATTTCAGCTTCCTTATTGCGATGGTATTTAGGAGCCAATGTTCCTGTACGTTTAGTGAGTGCAGTACTTCTCTGTTGGTCTTTTTTTCTGTCCAAGGTATTCTCAACATCCTTCTGTAGCATTTCATTTCGAATGATGTAATCTTTTTTGCAACTGTTTTATTGAGTGTCCAAGTCTCGCAGCCGTATGTTGCTACTGGGAATATACATGCTCTGATCAGTTGTAACTTTGTTTCTTTGCTTGTGCCTTGCCATAGGTTTTTCATCTGTATTAGCTTATGTGAAGCAATTGCAAGTCTTCTTTTAATTTCTACTGCACAGTCGCCAGAGCTGTTAATGATTGATCCTAAGTATTCGAATTCATTGACACTTTCCAGTTCTTCGTTATCAATTTCAATTTCTGGTTTGGTCTTTACTTTGTCTGTTGTCAATACTTTGGTCTTCTTGGTGTTTAGGTATAGATTCTGGGCCTCGCTGTGTTTTTTGGTGGACAGAAGTAATTGTTCAAGTCCTTTTGGGTTGGTCGATAGGAGGACTGTGTCGTCAGCATATCTGATTTCCGGGATCTGGTACCCGCCGATGTTAAATGAGTCAAACTCTGTGTGTTCTTGGTCATCTCTTACGTTTCTCATGATATTCTCGGCATAAATGTTAAACAGGTAAGGGGAAAGGGTACAGCCTTGTCTTACTCCTTTCTGTACTTCAAACCATTCTGATGTTTCCCCCTCTATTCTTACGGCTGCCTGTTGTTCTTGGTACAGCAGTGCGATGAGTTGTATAAGGTGGTTTGGAAATCCCATATTTTTCATAATAGCCCATAACTGCTGATGTTGTACACAATCGAAAGCTTTGGTGTAATCAATGAAACAAGTATGTAGGTCAACGTTGAATTCTCTACACTTTTCTATGATGATCCTCATGTTGAATATATGATCTCTAGTGCCTCTACCTGGTCGAAAACCCGCCTGTACTTCATTTATTTCGCAGTAGAAAATAATGTATCCATTAAACACACACAAACACACATACACACTCACAACAAGTTTTTCTACTGCTACTATTTACACACACACGCACACATACACACATACACTGCTACTATTTACGATTTTCAGTGCTGGCGTTAATATCTTGGTAGTCATATTGTTTTAATTTGAAGCTTACAACAACGGATCTCCGGCCTTCACACTCCTATAAAAACCGGTGGTTGTAAGTCTACAGGGGTGTCAAAGACCTCCATGATTTAGAGTCTGGCGCGACAGGTAAAGGTCAGGACATATTCACGGAGCAGTTGTAGTGAATAAAACGTATTCTTAGAGGCGTTAAGGGAGGATACTCTTAGTCTTTTACTTTTGATATGAAAGACTAAACGGGTTACCCAAAAGCTAAGGTAGAAGGGAAGCGAGAGGATAGGGAGAGAGAGAGAGAGAGAGAGAGAGAGAGAGAGAGCGAGGGTGGGAGGAAGGTTAGGATCCTTTTTTTAAAACCTTATTCCTCATATTCACATTTCATGGAGATTAACTTGTAAATTTCGGCCATTGCCGGCAAAAAAGTATTTTTTTTTTTTGGTTTCTTTTATCTCTCGTGTGTACGCACACATTTATACACATTCTTTCGTGCATCCTTACATTATTTATTTAACATCAATAAACCAAAAATGAAAAGAGAATACAAATATGTACGTATGCACTATTGCGCGTGCGCACACACACTTTATATATAATATAATTCTATAAAAATATTATATATATTATATATATATATTGTAGTATTTATATATATATATATATATATCTATATATATATATATATATATTATATATACTATCTGAAGCACATTAAAAACGCACCACCTGTATAATCCAAGAACAGTGTGTGTAAATGTAAATATAAGTTCTGTACAAGTTTACATATTTGGAATCTTTCATTCATTTTCATACATATTTAGAATCCATGCTGATCATTAATTTGTACATTTGATTGTTATGAAATTCATTGCATTCTGTGCAGCCAACAGGAATAAGGAACTCCTGGTGGGAGAAAAAAAAGTAGGGAAATACGTGCGTATCCTGCTGGAGAAGCTGCAAGTCCCTGGATAAAAGTTGGTGAACGCAGGAGCAACCAGTGCATCCAGAACCTCATCTAATATGTCACAGCATTAACATTTCCAGTTACGTGAAGAGGCAAGCGATGTGAAAACTGAATCCTCCCCAAATGTGAATTTACTGCCACCTCGAAATCGGTTTTATAGCAATCTGCAAAAGCTCTTCACAGCGTCGCTAAAATTTCCGCATACGTCCATCTGCAAAGGATATGTTGAATCTGTTCTCGTCTGTGAATAGGACAGCATTCCACTGCAGTCTAGTCCATCTGATATGTTGCTCTGCCCATTGCAGGCGCTGCTAACGATGTCTGTGAGTCAAGTTTGGCCCAACATAAGGTCGTCTTGCAGTAAGGCCTGTATCTCTGAGTCGTCGTATGACTGTCATTCGAGAGACTTGCCCATGTCTACCCACTATTGCTCTTGCTGTTTGACTTGCCGGGGAGTCAATTCCTTAGGTGACTCAGCACAATATGACGATCTTGCGCAGGGGTAGTAACTCGTGGTTGGCCACTCCGAAGTCTATCCCGGGCACTGCCAGTGGTTCCGTAACGTTCATTGAGACGTACAATAGTGCTGTGGTGGCAATTCATCCTTCTGGCAATGGCCCGCGAGCTCATTCCGGTCTCCAACATACCAATGGCTCGTTGAGAGGTCGGTTTTCAGATAGTCTTGGCTATCAAGCACATTGTAGAGGTACTTTTGTCTCAACGGTATTTTTTATAAAGTATACTGCCACAAGACAATTATACACATTTTCAGGGGCATAGTTATTAAGGTACGAGTTGCACGTGTAACTTTCATCGTTTTCATGTAGTCTGTACACACACCCATGGGTTGAATCTTGCACTTTCCATTTGTTAAGGTATTTTATTGGCATGGTCTGCTAGAGGTTAACAGCATAAGATTAATAGGTGACTACGTTTAATATAATGTAAATAATTGTTAGTTAGTGTACGCGATACACACGATTGATTATGACGTGTATGCGTTGGTATGTCACGCACCGTGACTAGGTTACCCCACCCTTTTCTTAGATGACCGTCAAACGGATAAGACGTGTCCTATAATCCTTCCAGTGGTAGGCATGATATTGCCGCACATATGTTATTGCAGTACGGACATGGGTCAGTCCGATATTCTTATGAAGAGAGGAATGTATCGAGGTTAGTAATTTTAACTAAAGTCAAGGAAGGATGAAATTATGGTCCACATTCGTTTTATATCGCCAGACGTCTAATCTCATTGTCGGCCGTTGGATGTCCCAACCGCGCGTACATATAGTTACGACGTTCTGACTATAGTGTTGCATATTATTGGACCAGGACTATAATGCATGGATAGCATTTATGATGTATGATTCAATTCTAATATATAATGTTTTCATAATCAACCTCCATGGACTGTCTACTGTTTGAAATGTATATTAAAAATTGTGTGGACTCGAGAAGAGACTTATCACGTTCATTGAAGTTACAAATTCAACAATTATGATACTGAGTTCAAACCTTGTGACAGACAGAAAGTATTAACTCACATTCGCGTAACTATTCCAACAATAGCACGATCAAGAATTAATGAATCAAATGACCAGAACTAAGAAGCTTATTGAATCAATGAGAACGGTGGCTTTCCACAACGACCACTGAAATAGAAGACGGGGCCGCAACAACAATAAAAGAAGTGAATCGTATAAAGCCCCGCAACAAAGTGGTTGCCATTGCTGGGGAACGAAGGAAGAAAGAAATTTTTCTTGTTTACATACTTTCACGGACTGTTTACGATTACAAGAAAACGTTCAAGTCACATGATTCCGAACATGACGTGGCTTGTGTAACTATGCAAAAATCAGTGACGTCACAATATTCCGTGTACAAGCCAACGATCGAAGGACGATGCCAGCTCACCTAATGTTTCATTCAAGAATACAACTTCTCAGTAGATCATAGGATTGAAAAGACATTATTTACCAACAAGGAGCAAACAGTCCTATCCTCTAGTCTAGGCCGTTGGTGAAGATCGCATCGGACGACGGGTTAAAAGATAAGTCTCAGTTCGTGACTGTTGTCATTCATAAGAAACATCACTGAGTCTAATTCACATTTTGCAGGCATGTCCGTTCTATATATTTTATATGCACGTTATATTTGTTTTCATTGTTTGTGCTGTGCCTAATTTGTGGGAGGTTGGAGTGGAGATTCAGAATGAATAAATTATGGCTCTACGGATTGCCGATATTCATTCTGAACGGTCTTTAGGGTAGTGAATTAAATCGCATTTCGCGGAGAACGCGTCGATGACATTTCCGGGGCTTGTTTCGTTCGGGACTGCATTTAATTCACAGTATATGTTAGATGTCTAGTTTGGTGAAATAATCGGTGTATTTTATCGTATTCAGTTTAAATTCTATTTAGTTTGGTAACAATGTTAGTAATCTATCTTGTTCTTTCTGATCTTGCTATTATTCAGTTCATTTTTTTTTTTTTGTATAACCGTCAATGAGTCCATGTTTGCGTCATTAATTTTTGTGTACGCAGATTTAACTCTATATTCAGTTAACCTTCACCCTACTCTATATTTCCGGTTTGCAGATTTGGTTTCATAATATCAATTTTTATTGTAGAAACGTCTTGTTTCGTGATAATATGGTTTGTTTATCCTTGGTTTACCCATCGTATCGTATGTCCTCATTTCATCTGTTCATGATTTAACACTAATAATATAATTTCTTGCTTAATAAGAGTGTATATGAATATAATTAAAATTTAATGACTTTTAAGGAGAATTAGGGACTTTGCACCAATTTGCAGTGGTAGTCCAAGAAATGGGCGATGCACTTTATAGCTCATGATTAAGGCATAATATAATAATAATATATATTTATAAAATAATTTGACTTTTTAGTCTGTCCTGCATATAAAGGACATAGTGTATATTATTTGGTACATTTTTTCCATTACTAAATGATTTACTTAGCACATATCACTGACTGAATGATATAATACTTGAGGAATAATACTATTTATTATTAGGTGCATGATAGTAATTCAGCACCCGAAATAGATAAATATCATAACTATTTATGATATATTAACGAGTATATATGTAATATTTTCCCAACATAGTATGTCTATGTATGGAATCTACAAATAATAGTTAGATAATATTACAATTAATTAAATTGAACATTCCCAGATTAAGTTCAATAATATTATGATTGTTTATATCGACTATTCATAAATTGAATAAGTATAATAATTACTTAAAAATTTATTGGTGATTATTACATAACCATTACGTACAATATTAACGTCAAGATGCTTAACTTAGACTATTTTATTAAAAATGGTAAAGATTTTGGGAAAAAAGGAGAACTTCTCGAGGCTTATGCATTGGCTGAATTTGCAAAATATAAGGCAGAAGAGGAGGAAAAGAAAGCCATTGCTAAAGCAGAGATGGAAGAACTTGAAAGAAAACAGGCGGAAAAGAAAGCCATTGCTAAAGCAGAGATGGAAGAACTTGAAAGAAAACAGGCGGAAAAGAAGGCAGAATTAAGACAAGAAGAAGAAAGAAAGATAGCAAGAGATGAAATCCTACGGATTGAAGAAGAGAATAAATTGAAACGACAAGAAATCATACTGCAGCAAGAAATGGAATTGCAACGACTTAAATTAGAAACAGCAAAACTTAATTCACAGGGCGCTGCAGCAACCCAAAATGATACTGCTCAATCTGGATCTTCATCCACACGACTTAAAGGTAATTATTACTTTAAGCTGCCTCCATTCAAGTTACACGTAGATGACCTTTCATCGTGGCTCGCGCGCTTTGAGGACATATGTAAGGTGAATAACCTTGACAAAGCGGCATGGGCACTGAAACTTAAGGAATTTCTAGATGGCGAACCTGCAAGTGCAGCACAAAATATAGATCCAACACTATCAACAGACTATGAGGCCATTAAGACGTTGTTACTACGTCGTTTCCACTTGAACGAAGAGGCATGTAGATTGCGTTTTAAAAGTTTGTTGCCAGATAACAATAGAGATTTCACAGGTTTTATTGCTAACATACGCAATACTTTTAACAGATGGGTTGAACTGGCAGGTGTCAACAAATCCTACGACAAGTTAGTCGATTTGTTATTGAGGGATAAAGTATTATCGTCTGTCAGCCCACCATTCTTTGCTTATCTGCAAGAAAGAAAACCAGAATCTATTGATGAGTTAGAAAAAATTTCTTTAAATTACTGCACAGCTCATCCGAATGCTAATATTTCTGGCACATTGATAAGAGAACCACTTCCTGTAGCCTCCAATATGGCATATCATAATCATAACAAACCTAGAACACACAGTGTAGACAGGGGTAGGTTCAAAGGAAACTATGACATTAATTTTCATAAGGGACAGAATAACTTTAACAATAACTTTAATAGAGGACGACAACAAACCAGAAACTATTCACCTCAGTCAAGAAATAACAGTAATCCACGTAACTCAAGTTATAATCGATCATATAACTATAATAATGATTACAAGTGGAACAATAGCGATAATTATAACTCGAGACATCGAGATAACAGTTACAATAGAGGACAACGGGATAATTCATCTAATTATTCTCGTCATCGTTCTCATTCTCGTAGATCGACAACTTATAACCATAATACAGGGGCAGCTGTTACTACTGCTACAACCCCTAGGGTTCAGAGTTCAACTACTGATAACAAAATACAGTCATCGTCTACTTGTTTTGCAATGAATTATAACGTGGCAAATAGTTGCCCAACATGTAATCTTATATTTCAGAAAGCAAAAGAGACAGTTCTGAACTGCGGTCATATTCTACCAGAAGTCAGTCTAGCAGTCAATGACGGAACAGGATCACTGATCTTCAACAGAGGAAAAGTTAATGGATCCATCGTCTCAGTCTTAAGAGATTCGGGATCGACCACGATCGGAATCCGTCAGACACTTGTTCATCCAAATTGTGCAACTGGAGAACATGTCAGGTGCATGACTTTTGGGGGAACCATAGAATATTATCCAACAGCTATTATTTACATTGACACACCTTTCTTCACAGGCAATGTTAAAGCATGCATGTTAAGAAACCCAATTGCCGACCTTATGGTGGGATGCATACACGGGAGTAAAGATTGCACACCAGATGAGATTATTCAATGGGAAAAAAATAATCTATACATCGGAAATGCAGCAATAACCAGAGCACATACAAAACAATTAGAGACTATAGACACGGAAAACAAGGAAACAAATGATCATGAAAATATCGAGATTCATTCTGCTATTGACCGAGTATCATTTGCTGCAAAACAGAGGGAAGACAGGTCACTAACAAAATTTTTTACGCTGGTCAACAAAGATGACAATCTTTCTAGGAACATAAATTATAGTCAGTGGTTTAGTATTAAAAATGACATTTTATTAAGATGTTTTATGGATAAAACTCAGATAAGACAACAAGTCATGGTACCTTTTGCTTTTAGGCGGTACATACTTCAACATGCACATGATTCTAAGTGTGCAGGTCACATGGGTTATACTCGTACACGTTCACGAGTATTATCTTTTTTTTTTGGCCGGGAGTATCACGAGATATTTCACAGTACGTACGCTCCTGTACGATATGCCAAGAAGTGAAAGCACGGGGAGCCTTTCACACGGCGCCTATTCAGGCTTGTGCTATATCGGTGAGACTTGTCGAAAATATGGCCATAAAAATAATTGGCATACTATTACCATCAGCCTTAGGATATTCGTTTATTTTCACTTGCATCGATTTATGCACACGATGGCCAAAGCCATCCCATTAAAAACAACCACCACAACAGTTTCAAGTTGTTCTAATGCACTTAACACTTGATCTTTTTCTAGAGTAGGTTTTACCTAGAAAACTTTTGTCAGATCATGGTTCTCAATTTATATTTACCCGGAGGAAACCCAATAGACAGGCGCAAATTAATAGACTCTACCTGAACTTGGCAAATAGGATAGAAACCTCATACAGCAGCATTATCAAATCAATGAGTACCTGGGTGGAGTAAAATTATTTTAATAGACACTAAAAAATAACTACATTTTACCATTAAAAAATTAATCACAGTTTTAATTGTTTTTTATAAAGAAACAAATTACTAAAATGACAACAGGTTTCCATCCAAATAAACTTTTTGACACCTATGCGACAGAGTTGCTGAAGTGAAATAGGGGTCCCAATTTTTGCCTTATTTCCGAGGTTGCCAAATCTGAAGAAAAACAAATCCTTTGGTTCTTTTCCTTTTTTAGATGTTTAACCCTTGGCGCTTTGACCCTTATGGTTTTCACTTAAATGGTTCTATTAAAATCAGATTTCACGGGTCGGTCGAGATTACTTTTGGACCACTCAATGATGTATCTTATATGAATATGTTTATTATTTCCGGAATAATTTTTGATTCCTGTTAGGATCTTTTGCAACAGAGATTACATGGTTTAAATTTTAATTGCCCAAATTAATAAATAGGTTAAATAAAAAAGTAATAGATAATCACGAATTGGGTACTGGAAAATTAAATATCAAATCAAAAAAAATAGCACAGAACTGATGTAAATTTGTAGACTTTTGTTGGAACTAAATTAAAACTCATGGAATCAAATGTCATAGTTATTCAAAAGGGAATATTTTGAATTTCCTTTTTTTAAAATCGTCCTGGTTTTAACATTTAAGCACTTGACATTCAAAATTAGTATATTACAAAAAACTATCTCAAAGCACGCCAGTTGATTTTTTTGGCTTAATTACATGTGACATTTGAAAAAGAAAATACTTTGTATCAAATGACCTTGATTTTTTTTTTTTGAATTTATGATACATTGTAAACAAAATGGTAACCAAAAGTTATGCCAATTAAGATAAAAAACGTTATTCAGTGAATTTTTTTTTTAACTGGGATGGCCTTATGTATTTTCTTTAAAAAAGTTGCTTTTTTTTTTATTTCCTGAATTACCCCCCCCACAGACTGCAAATTTTTTGAATATTCACAGATTATCTTTAAATTCAAAATCCTCTACGTAATATTTATCCCCTGAAAGGTTCCTTTGGTTAGGGTTTAAGTCCCCCGGCTTGACCCAATAACCCCTTTTTTTTGTTTCTTGGTTCTAGAGTATTTAAGTTAAATACACAGATTTTTTTATGGCAAACATGCCAAATGCATTTCACCTTACACGCCAACTACATAAAACAATAAAGGACTGGCTAAACAAATTTCACCATGTGGTTATGCAATTTTTGCTTTTAGGCATTTAATCTAAGAAAGTCTGATATTTATATGAGGAGTAATTTGATAAAACAAAAACATTTTCAATTGGGTCAATACTCAGTATAAATCGTTTTCAAACGAATCTTTTTTTTTTGGCATAGTATTAAAATCCTTTTCATTTGGATATGTTTTTATTATAAAAAAGATATGCCAATTAAATGAAAAAATGGTTCAACGCGCCAATAGGGACAATGTAATTCTATAAAAAACTTGAGTTTCACCTTTCACCCAAAAAATTTCCATTGATTAAGTGGAGTGTCCACACTATTACCAATCAGCCAATACTAAAACAAAAAATTTATTCACATAAAAAAAGGGAACTTATTTCTGACATATTATGGCCAGAAACCATCCCAAACTTAACAAAAATTTTTTAAAAAATTCAAATTTAAAAATAAAAAATTACCATAATCAAAATTTCACGTTTGACAATCATTTTTTATCTAGAGTAGAAAAAAATAATAAAAAACTTTTTCCTCAAAAAAGATCAATGTCGCTATGTAAAAAGACCCAAAAAAATATCTTAACTATGACGGAGACTAATGAAGACTTGAAAAAAAGAAAAATCAGCACATCAACGTTATTCAAAAAAAATATAATGAGAAAATGGTTGCTATTTGTGGTGGTGGTTTTACTAAACCTACACTCAAACAAATTTACACCCAATGGGGGTACAGTTTAACCATCCACAGGACTGGGACAGGTTAATTACCTTATGGTGTTATTCCTTTATCGAGAGGTGCCAAATTTACAAACTGGCTTTTCTCCGTTTACCCCCCTTTAAAAAAAGTGCTACCTTTGGGTAATTAATGCTTAAGAGGTGCCTAAAAACAAAATGATAAAAAGATTTCATCGATTCTAAAGAGATTTTCATATCCGGACACTCAGGACACTTAGATTTATTCATCAAGTCCTATGAAACCCAGAAAAACTATTAAAAATATGTAATTAAATCTCCGGAATAAACATTATTGATGCCTGTCAAATGGCAACAGCTTCATCTGAGGCTGCGAAAGAGAAAGCTAGAACTTTCCAAAACAGTAATAGACGATTACGTCAATTATTTCCAGGAGATCAAGCTTATGTGTTATTGCCACATAACAATAATAGACTACTAATCTCGTGAATTGGTCCTTACCAGGTTATCAATAAGATTTCTGATGTTGATTATGTCCTGGACATTAAGGGACATCACAAAATATTTCACATAAATATGCTCAAGCAATTTCATACTCGACCTGAACATCTACAAGCTATTTTTCATGAATTAGATGACACTTTCAGACCTACATGTCACTATTCTAATTTATCCGTTATCCAGGAAGAAGAATCTTCTTTTCCTGAGGTACAGTTAGCTTTTACCTGTACCTGTAAGTACAATCTAGCGAATCTTGGCGGGACGTAACCATCTCTTCGTCGGTTACACCGCAACAGCATCAAAAAGATTGCTGATCTGCTACAATCTTATCCAGATGTGTTGACCGATGTTCCAGGTCGCACATCAGTCATTAATCATGACATCACTCTTAACGAGGATACTCCAATTCGGGTACATCCTTATTCTGTTCCTATACACTTTCTTACTAAAACTACTAAGGAACTTGAACAGATGTTATCTTTAGGAATTATCGAAACTAGTAATTCCCCATTTTCTTCTCCATTAGTTATTGTCCGAAAGAAGGACAATAACATTAGACTATGCGTCGACTATAGAAAATTAAATGCACAAACGATAGTTGATAGCGAACCACATCCACTTCTCGATGACTTACTGCCACGTCTATCGACAGCAACTATATTTACTAAGATAGACTTAACTAAAGGTTATTGGCAGATACCACTAACCGAAAAAGCAAAATACTACACAGCGTTTTCAACTCCGCTAGGTCTATACCAGTGGAACGTGATGCCTTTTGGGCTGGTTAACGCTCCAGCTACCTTTGTTCGCATGATGCGACACATTTTTTCAGGTAGACCAGACATTATTACATATATAGATGACATATGCTGCTTCTTTAGTTCATCTTTTGAGGAACATTTTTTTGGGTCTTGGATACGTTTTTTGATACCTTGAGAAGGTACAAGTTAACTGCTAAACCTACAAAATTACAGGTAGCATTTCATGAGATCACTTTTTTGGGTCACATTATTGGAGCTGGATATATCCGAACATTACCCAGTACAGTTTCAAAAATTTTAAACATTTCCGTTCCTCAAACGAAGAAACAAGTGAGAAGCTTGTTAGGTCTAGTCCAATATTACAGTAGATTCGTACCTAACTTGTCATCCATCACTGCTGTATTGTCCTCATTACTAAAGAAGAACATGCCAGTGAAAGTGACATGGACTGACGAATGTGACAGAATTTTTCGGCAAATAATTTCTAATTTTCTATATTTTCAAATCCACCTATTTTGAGATTAATTGATGCTTCTAAAAAGTTCATTCTTCGTACAGATGCGAGTAACTACGGAATTGGCGCATGTTTGCTCCAATACCATGACGACATCCTCCATCCAAACTTGTACGTGTCACGAAAACTGAAACCACCAGAAGTGAAGTACTCTACGGTTGATCGCGAACTCTTAGCCGTCGTGTGGGCGATAACCAAACTAGAAAAATTCCTACTGGGAGCCCCTTTTGTAGTACAAACCGATCAAAGGGCCGTAGCATCACTACAACGAGCAAATCACAAGAGTCCAAAATTGACCAGATTTGCTATACTCCTCCAACCCTTCGAGTTTTCAATCGAGTACATCACAGGATCCGACAACATCTTGGCAGATACATTATCTCGAAATCCTAATGATGTCGATTCCTAATTTACGTTGTTTGTCGCAAAGACAATACCATGTACAGAGAAACTTAATCAAAGAACATAGCACCATCGTTGCTTTTTGACACATGAATGAACCATTTACTCAGCTGCTTTCTATAGGCAAATTATACGCAAAGTGACTGCAATCAATTGACACTATATTCGTCTTTACACCGGGACTTTCCTGGTTTACATTTGTCACAACATTGTTTCAAAACACTTCGGAGAAAATAAATGACATTCCAGTCGAACTAATTCGTTATATAACGTGATTCAGAATACTTGAACATTTTGTCTAATGGAAATTCAAGGATCAAGACTACGAATGGATCTTCATATCCAATGTTAATTACTTTAATTTATTCTTTAAAACTAATCCACATTAAAATGACAAGTGAGTTGAATTTTAAAAAAATGAATGAAACTTAAAAAAAATGAAAGAAAGAAAAGAAAACTCACATAATTCTTTGATTATATTCTTAGAATTACATGATTATATTGCATACTATTGTTTAAATTAGTTAGAAAGGTATTAATAACTTAATACTACACTTACTTGATGTTCAACACACATAACTTAGTTAAATTTATACATCATTTTTTTTCTTTCTCTAATTTATTCTTTATTCGTTATTATGTCTTTCTTTAACAGATCCTCTCATTTTTCTTACATTAGATTTTCAACAACTTATTCTTATTCCATACCTAGTATAGTTATTTAGTTTAATTTTAACACTTTAAATTAGTCTGACATGACATTTTATCACGACATATTTTAAGTTAATTAATTATTTAATTAGAGATCGACATTACCATTCTCTTTTAGTTCTTATTTACCATTTATATTTATTTATGATATAAATAATGAATATATTACATGACTATTGGTTAGTCGACATGACCACGACATTGGTTCTAGACAGAACGTCGTAGGCCATATGCCGCAATCTCGTTAAATTTTTTTTTTTGATATTGTTAACATATTGGTATTTTTTCAGATGGGTTTTTGTTAAAAAAAAATCTATCTAATAGATTTTTTTTTTCCCCCAGTGGACAGGGAATTGTTAAGGTATTTTATTGGCATGGTCTGCTAGAGGTTAACAGCATAAGATTAATAGGTGACTACGTTTAATATAATGTAAATAATTGTTAGTTAGTGTACGCGATACACACGATTGATTATGACGTGTATGCGTTGGTATGTCACGCACCGTGACTAGGTTACCACACCCTTTTCTTAGATGACCGTCAAACGGATAAGACGTGTCCTATAATCCTTCCAGTGGTAGGCATGATATTGCCGCACATATGTTATTGCAGTACGGACATGGGTCAGTCCGATATTCTTATGAAGAGAGGAATGTATCGAGGTTAGTAATTTTAACTAAAGTCAAGGAAGGATGAAATTATGGTCCACATTCGTTTTATATCGCCAGACGTCTAATCTCATTGTCGGCCGTTGGATGTCCCAACCGCGCGTACATATAGTTACGACGTTCTGACTATAGGTTTGCATATTATTGGACCAGGACTATAATGCATGGATAGCATTTATGATGTATGATTCAATTCTAATATATAATGTTTTCATAATCAACCTCCATGGACTGTCTACTGTTTGAAATGTATATTAAAAATTGTGTGGACTCGAGAAGAGACTTATCACGTTCATTGAAGTTACAAATTCAACAATTATGATACTGAGTTCAAACCTTGTGACAGACAGAAAGTATTAACTCACATTCGCGTAACTATTCCAACAATAGCACGATCAAGAATTAATGAATCAAATGACCAGAACTAAGAAGCTTATTGAATCAATGAGAACGGTGGCTTTCCACAACGACCACTGAAATAGAAGACGGCGCCGCAACAACAATAAAAGAAGTGAATCGTATAAAGCCCCGCAACATATATATATATATATATATATATATATATATATATATATATATATATATATATATATATATATATATATATATATATAATAGATATATAGTATATATATATATATATATATATATATATATATATATATATATATATAATGTTAAAAACCTCATGTGCATTATTCAAATACAATTGGAATGCAGAAATGGGCATATACATTTGCACACACTTATTTCTGCCAAAAGTTTATTTTCATTAACAAACAAGCCAACATGTCATATACACATTCATATATAAATAATGCCAAGTTAGACAACGCTGTGTGATTTCCCCTTTGCCGTACTGTCAAATATTTCTCCCCCGAACTTAAAGGTATTAGCAGTAGAATGTCAGCGTTTAAGACTTCTCAAAAACACACTCAGATCAGTGGACAATGGCAGATCTTGACACCTTAACGATGTCTATAACCGTGGTCAACATGACCTCCCTGACTGAACTCTGGAAAATCTTCAATTGTAATAGTAGAAAACGTATAGAAAAAAGAGTGAATACGTGAGTAGTTTAAAGAATTTGGCTCAGGACAGGAGGCACTGTGAATCACATAGCTAAAACCCTTGTGTTTTCAAAGGAGACTGTCACGGCTGGGTAAAAAGTCCAACTTAAAAACTTGAGAGGAGAGAGGATGGAAACAAAGGGGGGAGGGGTGTGGAAAGCTGAAAGCGGACTAACAAATTGTTAGAATAGACAGAGAATGAGATAGTGGAGAGGGGAAAGGGGAGACGGTGGGGGAAGAAAGGGTCGTTTTAAGAATCAAGGCTTCCTTATTAAGTAAGAGGTACCATCTCAGGAGCGATTGATAAGATTTTCTGGCGAAAAATGTGCAGAAATAAACCCCATTGAAAATACGATAATTAAACGCGGCAAAATTCCTAAAACTCCAAATCTTATTTCGAAATTCTGACAAAATAATCAAGATCTTTGTGTATGTGCTATTTGCTGTTTTTGGTATTGTGTTCAACAAGACTGCTTTGTAGATTTCTGATTTTTGTTTTGAGTGTGAATCGATGATTTTAACAGTAGTTTCATTGAAGGTATGATTGTACTGCATTCAAAAAACAAATGATATTCAGTTTCCGGGATGCTTTTCCTACTTAGCTGACATTTTGATATTTGGTTGTATCTGTGGGCTTTTCGTTCTGTTGTGGGTGTCATGTTATATATTAGTCTAAAAGTGACCTCTCTTGCTTTAGCAGTGATTTGTGGGTTGTGCAAGTTAGCGAAGGTCTCTGTGTAATTTGTTATAGCATATTTCTGTTCTCTTTTAATTCTTAGGTGTAATGGTGGTTCTTGGCGTTTAACTAAATGTTTATATATTGTATTTGTTTTCTGGTGAATTACGTTTTCATGTCCTTGAATGGCTTGTATGCATGTCTTATAAAATGAGGGCATAGGGCCAACGTGATGGGAGATTGCATTGTTCAGTGGTCTCAGCTTGGAAAGTCTGAGTCCCATGTAATAATGAGCGAGTGTGTGTCGTTCTGGGTGTTTGATGATGTTGCTTATGTGTTTAATTCTGAGTGCCTGGATCTTTGTTTCTATGTCTTGGAGGGCGATTCCTCCATGTTTCTTTTCTTGTATATGTGTCTGGTGTTTAATGCTGTGAATTGTGCGACCAAAAACGAATGCTCTGATCTGTTTGTTTATATCAGTGAGAGTCTGTTTTGGGGGGTCGAAAACTGTGGTAATATAAAGTAACTTCGGGAAAATGTATGTACTCGTATTTCATGTATGTCGCAGATATAGTTGATGGTGCACTCCAATTGTTGGAGAATGAGAACCCAATTGTCGCATAAAGAGTTTTGTATAGTAAGGAAGATGTGTAGAAAGCGCATCGACCTTTATACACTAGTTTTCACAGATGTGAGCTAGTGTTGAGGGAAAGAGTTAACAGAAGGGCACAGGTTGGTGTCAGTGATTCTTTCACCTTTAGACTGCCAACTCTTGTATTTTTCTGGCGACGACTAACTCTTTCTTACTCAAATCTTTTTGAAGATGAACTAGTAGTAACAAGTAATACAAAGAGGGTTGAGAATATTTTTCTGAACAGAACATACAATCTACTAAGTCAAACTCAGAATGATGGTGAGTTACAGAATGTACATAATTACTTTAATTACAGTAGACAATAAAATCAATGTTGACATGTACTTTGAAAAAAAGAAATACTAGGAAATTTAGAACTGTCAGTGTCTTTGGTTCAGATAAGAATAAGAGGCTATTTTCCTCACTGACGAAAGTTTATTCCTATGGCTATTTCTTGGAAAAAAGTGAATTCTGATTTTGGTCTGGGTTTTACGTAGACTTATCTGCTTGGACTTCTCCTGGGCGTCACAGTAGGTAAGGATTACCAACTGGAGAATTTGATTCAGTGGGGCTACAGTCCAAGAGATGACTAGGCTGTTCGTTCACCTGGTTGTGAAGTTGAATTATGATGTTCAGGTGCTGACGAGGTGTTGGCTGCTTAAATCGGTAGACTGCTCAGGGTTGCTGACTAGTGATATCACCGCTAGGTTTGAGACGTAAGCACTAGTTCTCTCTGTAGCATAGAACAACTAGGCGGTTTACTCGCAACAATTTACAGCAATCAAAATCCAGAAACTGGCTAGGATTCTGCAACTGGGAGCTCAGGACTTTATCCACAGCTTAAGAAATAGAACTTTAGTAGCGTTTACTCTCAATCACATATACTTGTAGATATGAGGTAAGTTGAGGCTTCTCTTCTATAAGCGTGCGTTGTCTTCCAACGGTTAAATCAGCAAGTGATCTTAAAACTCAGCATTCGTTTGCATGAAGTTAAAACATTTCTGTTCCCACGCCAAGAGTTAATTATTTCCCGTCTCTTGCTCAGGCACGTACCAAGATTTATCGTGGCGGTTTTCAGTTGACCACTGAACACCGAAATTAGATACTCTGGGAACCACTGGTTTCGACTAAGCGAATAAATCGTATAGACGTCCCTAAAGAAATCTCTTTAAGTGCCTTAGTTGAAGAAGATAGAATTTGGATAGTATGACAGGACTATTAGTGAAGATTTGAAAAACAGCTAAAGAACAGATCGCAGGTGCAAATATTTTCGTACAGAAAACAGAAAAAATGTGAAGGAATAGAAAAGTAAGGAATTTTAAAATAATCTAGACAAAACCTTCGAGCACTCTGTGACAATGTACAGAATATTAATCCATTGTCTGAAGGATTCACCTATGTTACAATGTAGTAATGTTTTGTTAAGGTATGAGTGTGATATTCTGTTAAAGGCTTTCTCTTGGTCAAGGGAAAGAACTGAAGACTGGCAATTCTTCTGATGCGTGTAGGTAATTATGTCTCTTATGAAATGTGTGTGTTAACGAATGTTTCTCTGTTGGACGCTACAATGCTGGTCTTCGTGTATGAGGGTTGCCATGAATGGTTTTAGTTTGTTTGTTACAGCTTTTGTTAAAATGTTATAATCTACGTTTAAGAGTTATATTGGTCTGTAGGTTTTAAGGAGTGTTTTGTAGGAGTTTGATTTTGGTATTAGAGTGATGTAAGACATGTTTAGGCTTGGTGGGGGTTCCTTATTCTCAAAGGCGTTTTTGTATACTTGCAGTAAAAGAGGCCCTACGATAGGAAAGAAGTGTTGGTAAAATTCTGCCGTCAGTCCGTCTGGTTCTGGCGATTTGTCTTTTTGCATTGCATTTACAGCGAGTGTTATGTCTGTTAGTGCCAGCTCAGCGTCTAGTATTTGTTTGTCTGCTTCAGATAATTTCTTTGTAAATTGCATAAATCTATCTTGTATGTGTGGTTGAACATTTTCTTCTGTGCACAGATTGTGTAGTAAATTTCGAAAGCCTGCAATTTGTGTTGTGTTTCTGTCTATGTGGTCCCTTCTAAATTCACTATTTGCCATATTTGTCTGCAGCGTTGTATATTTTGTTCTATTGCCATGTATT